>JAZHYW010066476.1:0-138282 GCA_037355805.1 Ixodes ricinus
GTCGAAAGTAGCGTTTTAACAGCGTCTTGCTGAGGCCGTGGCAGCCAATGTTGGCAGCCACACCAGCACCTCTGTCTCCGGGATGGAACTCCACGTTGCTGCGACGAAGCTGCCGGACCGGCCAGCGTTTTTCACACGCTGTTGCTGCTTACTATGCGAATCCAGGCGACCCGGCGTACCCCCTTCTGCCTTCCGTTGGGCGACCAGTCCGCGTCGTCGGTGCCGTTGTGCAAAACGTGCCATGGGGCATCATGGGTGTCAAGCACCGTCGTCATCTTTTCTGCCGTGAACCAGCGGCTTTCTAAACCCCGTGTTGTACGCATAGTGGCGGCAAACCTTCATGCACCATCTTGCGTTCCACATCCACGTACATCGAGATCTTGTCGGCAATTGCCTTGCATTAGTCGCTCTCCGTCAGCCTGTTCTTCTGCAGGTGGGTATATGCCGCAGTTCGACTGTGGCCGGCGTGGCTCAGTCGGCGCATATCTCGTACCAGCAGGGCAACAGTGAATGATGGTCCTCAGTCCGAAATCAGGACTTTGAGAGCGCCGTGCGTCGGAAGATGATAGACCTGGGACGAAAACTTTGCTACTTCTGGCAAAGCGGTTTTCTGCAGGGAGTGCTGGTGTCTAGGCGTACTGGATGAGATAATCACTTGCCACGATTATACAACGATCCCTTCGTCGATGTTGGGAATGACCCGCGGTAGAGCCATTCCAATCTGCTGGAACGGTGTAGTTCGGGGCGCGATTGGCTGCAGTAGGCCTGCGCCGACTTCGTCTGTGCGTTTATTTCGTCGCTGACACCAGTGGCAACGGGATCGTGTTTAGAGGTGAACCGTCTTTGGGAGCTTGCAGCCAAAGTAGTGCCTTACTCCAGATCCTTGCGAGAGTCCTGCTGCAGCCAAGGTGACCAGACGCCCAAGCTCGCCGTAGGGCAGGGAGTCACGTCGAGTTCCTCAGACCGCGAAGTTCTCTTTTGTAGAGAATACCTCTCCGGACGGCGAATCTTGGCAGGGCACGTGAGACGGCACGGAGAATCGCAACCCCATCGTCCCTCCAAGTGGTGTGCGAGTGCGCGCAGGTCAGGGATCACTGCCCTGCTGGAGCGTTCCAATACCGTTGTGGCCTCAAAAGCTCCGAGTAAAGTGATCGTCGTCGTCGCTCGTCTTTGCAGCAGCTGTAGCTGACTCACCTGGGGTCTCTTGCAGAATCATCCGGAGTGGCTGTGTTTTCAGCCTGACCTTATCGACAACGGTCACGCCGTCCTCTTGCAGTCGTAGGCTCCATCGTGCGAGGCGATTTTATAGGTCGTGCAGGCTTCGCTAACCAGCACAGCGAGTTGTGGCTGGCGACCACCCGGAAAAGTGTTTGACTTCGTATGGGCATGGGCGGGAATTCGCGATGGCCTTCAGACGACGGCACGGCATTCATTCTCGGTCGTCAAGGAAATTCGCTCGTGCGCTATGGCAAGGCAACGACCAGACCAGGCGATTACGCGCGCTCTGAACCCTCTTAAGTTGTTGGACCAGTACCGCGCCGAGTCCCGTATTGCTGGCGTCTCATGTCAACCAGTCTCGATCCGACTGTTTGAAGTGGCCAAGAATGAGTGGCAGCTGCAGTCGTCGCTTAAACTCGCCGAATGGCCTTTGCTGTTCTTCTCCGCCATGCGAAGTTCACGGTGTCTTTCAGTGAGGTGCAGTCAGCGGAACAGAAAGCCTGGTGAAACTCAGCCCGAACCGCCCGCAGTACTCGCGAAAGTCCCGGTGAGCGGTGGGAAACGCCGCTACGCCGCTGGGTAAGCCTTCGTCAGGGTCTGGAGGAAAACCCGTTGCCTGCTGCTAACGTGGCCTGGGAACCCCAGTCCGCCGGTAGGCGAAATGGCCCTTCGTCGTCTTGAGGGTGAGCTCCGGCGGCCTTTATTCTCTGAAGAACGGCCTGGAAGACATCGCAAGATAGCCTGCTCGAAGCTGGCCGGGCAATACCATGCGACGTCGTTGAGCTAAACGATGTCAGCTATGCCGTTTGAGGCCTGCCAGTGTGGTGTTGGTGTCACCCTGAAAGCCGACGGCGCAGTGTATACCCGAAGGGTACCATAATGAACTGCATACAGTCCTCTTTACGCGCAGAGCGAAGGCAGTCTTATTTCGGTCCCTTTCGCCGACTTCGATCTGCCAGTAGCTTCTCTTCAGGTCCATCGACGAGAAGTAGCGGAGTGACATAGACGCTTGAGCGTGTGGCCGATGCGGAGCGTGACACACGTCTTTCTCCTTTTGCCACTGCGTTGAGCCGGCGGTAGTGCGCAGAATCAAAGCGTTCCGTCATTCTTCGCTTCTTCACCGGTGCGGTGCCGGAGAGGCTCACAGGTTGCACGAGGGCTGAATGATGTCGTTGTTGAGTATATGGGGCAGTCTTGTTCAAGGATGGCCTCTTCTTTGCTTTGGGGAGACCCTTTACGGCGGCCGATGCACAGGGACCTCATCGTCGTTCTTAACGATGTGACGGTTCGCAACTGTTGTTTGTCACAGTTTGGACGTTGTCGGAAAGCAATCCCTAAATTCGGCGAGGAGGTCTTTGAGCTGTAGCCGTTTCATGGCGCTGAGCTTGGAGTTAACGTCCAGCTGTGGCGACGGTGTACTGTATGGCTGACATTGCGAGGGCTCGTCGGAGATCGCGACAATTTGGGCGTCATTTTCGGAGTTGCTCGACGTCGTCCTACAGCGGCACGTTTCGTGAAGTGCTGCACCTCCTGTCAGAAGTTCGTCACGAGGAGCACAGTGCGTCCACCCTGCACCTCTGTTACGCCCGATCACGGCACCGTACTCACACGGGAAGTCCACGCCAAGGATGACGACTCTCGAACAGTCCTCGAGGACGACAAATTACACGGGACAGGTGTCCTTGTTTATGTCCACGCTCGAAGTACACCCTCAAACAGTTGTGATGAGATGTCCGCCAGCGGTTCGTATTTCCATGCCATTCCACGGAGTAATCACTTTCCGAAGGTGGCGAGAGAGTTTCCCACCCAAAAACGGAATAGTCTGCTCCGGTGTCGACGAGTGCCTCACGTCGTGGCCGTCGATGGTAACGTCTAGGCTATTCAACACCGTCGCAGAAGCGTCTTTCCGATGGGTCTCCTCGCCACTGTGGGAGCCCCCGATGTTTGTAGAGGATACTTGCGTCGTCTGTCCTCGGCAATACCACTCCCGACATTGCCGCGCTTAGTCTTCCCGGCAAGGCAGGCGAGACACGCTTTCCCGGCGGGACCTACGATGAGGCGATGCAAGGCATTGCTGTGAAGTCGAGCGAGGTCCTCGGTGCGAAGCGGCCGCAGTACATGGTCAGCGGCAAATATACTTATAGATATCTCGTGGGCGCTCACCGTACCGTGGGTGCGGGTCGTTCGATGGAACACGCGCACAAGTTGGCGGTAAGGGCATCGGCGGTACTCATGGCCAGCTTCCCCGCAGTGGCGGCACAAAGGGCGTCGGTCGGCCGTCCTTACACGTTGGTCTTCCTGGGTGCTGGTTCTTCCGGGCTGTCGTTCTTTGCGACGTACTGCCGTTCTTTGCGACGTCGGGAGTACTGCGGCATTGGGAGCTCGCACGTCGCGGTAGCGCCAGATACGGGTGAACAAGAGGCGGCGGTCGTCGGGCAATTGCGTCGCGGCTGAGATGAGCTCTTCGGTTCTGTCAAGGAGCTTCTGGCTGGAAGGCTCGCTGAACATTTTTTCGGACGACCTAGGTGATGGACAGCGATAGCGATGGGTCGGCAGCAAGCAGCAGCTTGAGTTCTTCGCGGGAGAACTTCGCGGATGATTTTGCTAAGCTCGTCGGCCCTGTTGCTGAGCTTGGAGCGAACCTATGCCAGAGTCGAGACGTCGTTGAGCCAATGTTAGTGGCGGGCTCGGGTCGCTATAGTGCCCGCTCGATGGTTGTTGCTTTGGAATCAAGTTCGTGTCGTTGAAGTGCTGCAGACGAGGCCGCTGAAGATGTCTCCCTTCACACCTCTCATGAGGACGCGCAGTGTTGTTTTCTCGGTGGCTTTAGGGTCTGCTGAGGTGATCAGCCGGGGGAAAGCTTCGACAAAGCAGGGTGACGGTTAAGTTGGGTGTTTGAGTCCCTGTCTCAGAGAATGTCTTCGGCCCGTTGCCTATGATGCTGACTCATAGTACGCCCGCTTCAACTCGGTGACGCAGGCGTCCCGCGACGTGCCTCGAAGCTCCTCGTGGTTCACGAAACAGTGCCTCGCAGTACCCTCCAGCGAAAAGCAGAGGTTTAGAAGGTACTGCTTGGTGGTCCATCCGTCATGGCGTGCCATGCGCTCGTTATGTTGGATCCAGTTTACGATGTCCTCGTGTATCTCGCCGTGGAAGGGCGTCGGCGTGCGAGGGGCTACGGGCAAGTAAACGACGGGGGCGGCGGCAGCGCTCTAACACGATTTGCTGCTCATCGTCCTCTCTGTTGGCTGGTGGGTCTTCTGCGCCAATAGTCCAAGCTAAGGACGCAAAACAAGCACGGCGGCTTCCTCGGATATTTGTCGTTTCCACGTGCGGTATTTTTACGGCGGGGACTGGGCTTCTGCTGCGTGGCCTCAGAGGGTTACAATCCATGGTATGCGGTACACCGCACCTCCACCAGAAATGTCACGAACGAAGGGGACGCGAAAGTGAACAGTGGAGTGAAAATAAAGGTTGAATCGGCGAACTTTTGCCCAACATTATAATGAGCGATCTTCGAGGCAGAAGAAAAGCGAGCAGCGATTTGGCGGCGTAACAGCAAGCGAGAGAAGACACTGACTCGACAAGGTCGTGGTCAGCTTCTTATGTACTGTGCGTTAGTATGCGTCACCCGAAACCCGTGCGATAAAAGAGTTGCAGCGCTCAGTAGCTAACGGCGAAGGTCATGCGTTAGACTAGCGAGACGGCGCCGGCGAAGTAGACGACGAGGTTACGTTTATAGCTCTCTCAGGATTTGATTTTATGGCGATTGCTGAAGTCGCTAAGGCAACTTTGTTTATGAACAAAATAAGCGATTCTTCATTAAAAAATTGCAGACCAATCTGTAAAACCTGAAGGATGTGACTCAGATTTTGTTTGTGCCAAACGGTGCTTTGTTCCGCAAGATTTGGGGGAAGAATGAATGGGTCGAACGTGGACGAAACATTAGTTCCTCTGAAGTAACGAGAAACACTGCTTGAGTTATTTCAGTGGTAGGTTTGGTCAGGCCATTTAGGAATCAATAAGACAAATGTGAGGTTTTGCAATAAATATTACACGCCTACATGTGTTAAGCACGTCGAACAGTTCGTTCGATCGTCCTCGGAACCCCCGAACCTTTGAACAGAACGTTCCCAGTTGTGACGTCGGACAGCGGAGAGGTCTACCAAACGAATACCCCGAGGCACCCAGGACAACGGCCCTCATTATTACTCAGACTTTCGGCAGGCTTGGGGTTCGACATAGTCGGACGTGCCTTGCCCGAAACCAAAGGAAGTAGTAGGCACGTGCTGACGCTTTTATTTCCAACCAATCTATCCTTCCAAGCGGTGCCCTTTCGCGAGCATACGTCTGTATAGTACGTCGAGGTACTTCTCTCTATTCTCACATGATTTGAATTCTACAGCGAAGTCCCAATCGGATCTTAGCAGCGTCAGAACAAGCGGATTAACTACCGTTTTCCTTCAGAAGTGTGGCATAAAACGCCGCCACAAAAGCGTCCACCATCCGTAAAGAAACAGCGTGGAGAAGGTCCACTGCGTGATGAAGCGCATTTGGCGAGCTTTGCGTTATGCGAAACAGAATGATTAAGACGTCGTGTTGACTGCCATGTTGTTTGCTTTGGATCATTTGTGCACGATTTTACAGTTGAGCTTGTCTACTCACGCGCATTGTGCTTCCCAATCACCGCATCTTTCTGAAAACTGGGAAGATCGGGAAGATGACCCTACGGTGTTAGAGTACGTGTGTAGCTTGTTACAACGCATGTACTACGCGCGGCTCCTCGTGGAAGTCAACATGTTCGAAGCACAGGCGAGACCAAAACTATGCCCTGACAAGAACAGTTTTAACCGTCGTTGTTTCCGCGAAGGACTGGCAGTACTGATTTAGCAAACTGTCAAGAGCAAAACAAGCTAGAAGTGCAATCAGAAAGGTCGCGAAACAGCGCAACAAAAGTTGTCGGAAACGAACTATGTCTTGCCGGGGGATCGGTGTCCGAGTGGGCTAGCATGCACCAGCTAGGAGCACATGGAGCGAAAGCTCGCGCTGCAGAATCCAGGCTCCTGGGATCAATCCCCACACCTTCCCGTTTCGATCTGGATAAGCATCGTACCGGCGTGCGATCTTGACTCAGTACTACGTGGTGCACGTTAAAGACCCCAGGCTAGCGGTTGTACAGCGCAGGCTGAATTGCTCATTTATAGTTGAGACACCAGACGCTTACTAAGGCAGACTAACGGCCGGCTGTATAACCATGCACAAAAAAATTTGATCTGATTCTTAAATATGCCTGGTCATAGAGACGAATTGCGGATCTAACACGCAAACTTGATGAAACCGTAAGTAAAAAAACATTCAGACAGTGAGCGCCTTGTTAAACGATCTGGAAGGAGTGGCAGCCAGCCTTCCAGAAGTCCCACGGGACCTGACATAACCTACTGTCGACCAGATTTAACTTTGGATCCTAAAAGGTTTTTTCAGTCTCTGGGTGACTTAAAACTACGAGGTGTTGCCCGGCGGAACCCGACAATCATCCCGCCGACCGCCATGACCGGAGGATGTCCACGTAGTGCCCTTATAGAAGCACTACGCTCAATAGGACCGTAGACGTTAAGTGTTTAGTGCGCTTGGAGGGGAATGTCGTTTTGTTATTTTGAAAAAGTAGCATCGGGACGACGCGCCTTTTTTAGGGCAGAGTAAACCTGCATTCTCAGGTACACGCGCTGCTAGTAGTCCAGTGGCTAGCGATCTGGGATTTCACGTGGCAGCGCTGGGTGGGAATCCCAGCCCCGAAGAATCTTTTTTTTTTTTGGTTAGATTGTGGAAGAATTTAGAAGTAACCAAGTTAACTTTTTTTTCGCTTGTGCGATGGTGTTGTTTTAGTACTTACTGGCTGGTACGCCGTCCATGTTACGCTCGCTCAAAAAGGACATGCCCATGGCTGCTGAATGGCAGTCTTTCTCCAGTGCTCGATTCAGCTGTTATGCCGTCTTCAACGGCCAAGGAGCCTGCACCTGTTTTTTTTTCTATCGGAACGCGTTTATTTATTGATTTCGGGTTTCTACTGGATTAACCATCTCTCTGCATGTCTTCCGTGATAATTAAAGGCTTATTGTATTGACCACAGGCGCTTGGGCTCAAATTCGAACGAACTCGATCAGCCCGCGGTTGCCGTGATATTGGTGTTATTATTGGGGATGATGACGAGGTCAATATTCTAAGTAACAATACCTTTTAATTTTTATCAAGTGCATTTTGTGCGAGATTGCGCGGATTTTGTTTTTTGGTCGAAATACCAGACATTTGGTTTAGTGCATCTGCCATCAAATATAAACTCAATCGCCAACATTTTATAAACGAATTATTACGGCATAGAGTCTATAATGACCTGACTTCTTTTGTAAAGATCACCCCCCAAAAGCTCAAGACAGACGAGGACAGTTCACTTTTGGCTGCACATTTTAGCATAGGTTGGGTATGAATAGTTAGATTTGTGAAGGAAAAAAACGCCTTCGTTAAGGTTTTTGTTTCTTTCAAAAACAGTACATTCGAGAACGTATAGTTGCATAAATGGTTCGTGTTTGCGCTCCCAATAGCTCATTAAAGGTGTATCGAGTGTATTAATCACACAGCGCTCAAAAACAAGAAGCATGCCTTAGTTTGATCGTCATTAGGTTGTAGAGTCTTCCATATCTTGGTGAATACAAATCGATTCCCAGAATGAGGTGTCCAAAGGAACTTGGTGTCTGGTGCTTCTCTTGCTGCTTTCGTATTGTCTGCAATAAAAGTAAGACGACCGTGAATTTCCTCATCATTATTTTTATAAAGTCGGGCGCCACAGCATGTATCATGCAGTCAATATACGCGAATTATGATTTGTTTTCTTGGTTATATATTGCGGCTGGTGGTTTGGGGTGTGTTGCAGCAGGGCACAATCGTGAAGTTTTAGGTGTATCTGAATTATGCAGGCAAGTTTAAATTTATTTGATACTTGTGGCGTCGTAATAACACGTAGGCAGTTACGCTACACCATTTAGAAACCAGCATTGCCGCTGGGACTGCTATCGAAAATGAAAAGCGGACCGCGGGTGGGCCCACAAGACACCGGGCCGGGCAGCGCTGGACTCTTAAATATCATCCCGTGCAGACTTCTGGAGAGAAGTCTGCGCGGGATGATATTTAAGCGCAGGTGAGAGCAGCACCCCGCCAGTTACGGTCATCTCATGGGCCAAGAAGATGCAGGCCTGGTGCCGGGCAAGACTCAATCATCCTAGAAGTACGTATCAGAGCCAGAAAACACAGTCGGAATAAGGAAGAGGAGCCACCTCTTGAAAACTTGGAAACAGGAACGCTAGAAGAGCTGAGCTTACACCGGAACCCGTTCCACTTCGTTACACGAAACGGGCTGCGGAGGCGGCGGATGCGACCCGCGTGCAAACCGGGTCAGAGGAAATAATTATCACTCTCCCAAAAGTGAGGTTCCCGTTCCAGGCTGATGGGATAGTGAATATACGCCTCGGATAGAAAATTTAGAACTATAGAACGCTGCAAAAAACAAAGTCGGAATAAAATATTGGTGTATATGTTATGTGTTTTTTTTCTACGGAAATATACAACTCTGTTAGGCTTGCGGCATTTATTCGATGCAGGAATCGATACACATATGCAGTCAAACCCTAGACGCTTATGTGCTTCCGTTTCATGAGCGCCCATAAAATCTGTGCGCGCCCGCTCTTCACTCCCTAAATGCTACAAAAAGATGTCGGGAAGAAAGCTAATAATTTGGCAAGTGATTTTGCTCACTTGGCATTATTTAAGCCTGAATGCACCGGTCTACACAAATCGTCCATGACCTACCTGCATCAAATTGAATACATTAAGAACTTTTGTGGCATCTGGTATAAAGGCATTATTCAGCGGGAGCTTAGCCATGCCATAATGATGGACTCCCGCATTCCAGAGTTCTTGAAACTGTTCCTGTCCCATCGGCGACATGAGATCACTCTTTGCTCTAAGGGGGTCTCTGAAATAAATGGAGCAATGTTTACCAAACGTAAATGCTGATCTGCCATTGAAAGCTAACTCACTGTCCTTTAAATATTAACAATAATTTTAATTAAAAAGAAATCCTCAATCCAAAACTTTTGTCCGTCCGTCCGTTCATGCATTTTTCGCTTGCTAAATTTAGCGTAGAAATTTACCTCACGTGACCTTTACACCAATCGATTCGCCGCAAAGTGTGGCGGGAAAATTGAAGTCACGTGACCAAACAGCAGATTTAGTTTCCGCGCTACATTAATGAGTCGAAAAATAAAGTTAATATTAATGGCGTTGCTTCTGAAAATTCATGGGTTCCACTAGTGCCGTTAAGCTTCTTTAAATTGAGAAAACATTCCTCTGTATTAATGTGGCACGGCCCTTTCAATAACATTCTTATCTCAAATGATTTTCGTTTTCTTTAAATTGTTCTTTGGAAGGAATCTGTGTTGCCTGAAACTTTCATATCTGTGGTGCTAAGTTTTTGCAGGAACAGCTTTTCCGACGTTTCGAGAAGCACTCCAAATATTCACACACATGCACATGTACGCGTCCCGGTAGTATTCGGCAATTTTTGTTTGGCAACAAACTCAGTGTCGCCATCTATTGGATCGCCCCGGCGCCACACATCCTGGTTCACGTATATTTTCTAGGTTTTTACTCGTCATTATTTTAGCATACACGCGAATTATGTCGGACAGCGTTATGAGTGGCCATTTTCAGACGATGGCGTGTATATTAGATTTCGCAAATACTGCGAAACCCGTCGTCTAGTTAAGAACCGGGAGCAGTTGGGGACTACTCGACCACTGGCGCAAACACTTTTCAGCTCAAGCGAGAACGAGCGATTAACATTGCTCGTGCGTGTGCCTTTAAAGGGACAGTGTAACGGTATTGGATTGGATATGTCTCTCGACATAAACTTTCTCGCGCTAATTATCACTCGGAGACACTTGCATACATTTAGACCGTGCAAGAGCTGGTATTTTTGTTGAGGCGACGTTTCAAACAAGGAAAAAGACTAACGAGTTTCTTCAACATCTAGTAAATAAAGCTTGTTGATGTAGTCGTGGAAATCAAAATGTTAACGCACTCATAAAAGAAAAAGAAAATCTTGATGGCGATAATCTTATACGGCTCATAGATTTGACACGACCAATGCGTGAGCGTCTGATGCGTATGAAGGCGTCGGCGAACATTCGTAAACTAGCTTGCGTCCAGTCGCTCCCAACAACGGGAACAGCCATACTCTACCAATGTCCGGAACTCAACATGTACCATGTGGTACGCCAACTGAAGAAAGTGGCAAGAATAAAACTTGGTGTCATATAATCGGCACCAGATGACATGACCACTCCTTCTGGCTGCAATTTTGGCAGTGGTGGACATTGCTATATTTTCCATACCTTTTTGTTATGCGAGCGCAATTACATAAAAAAAAACATTCGAGCTTTGTGGGTGAGAAATATGAAAACCGTGATTAGCGTTAGGAATTTAAAATACTAAAATTTTTGCATGACCCTTATAACACCTTTACAAAAGTCTAGCTTAAACAATTTTACCAGATGTCAATATTTCGGTTGTATAAAAATAGAATGCAGTGCTGGAGCCTTGATCTAACCTCAACAAAGCAGGCTTGAGATATATTATCTATCCCAGTACACCAAGAAGCAGCCGTCTTGACTTCGCCGCGGGCAGTCATTTTCACGGAGTTGAGAAAAGGCTCGCAAACAGAAGGTCTAAAGGTCTTCTTTGTATTAATTTAGACGTTCACCTTTACGGATGCGTGTTTCAAGGAAGGGACAAGGAATCGAGGCGGAAGGGGGGGGGGGGGGCTTTGGGAGAAAGGCAACCTTGATCGTCTCCTCCTCCCTAAAGTTTGGCATACACGTCGAACAAGCGCCAAGACGCATTTATTCTTTAGTTTACAGTGCTTGTCACATACATTAAGGTGAGGAGGAATAAACATTATAAATCATATACCTATTTCAGTACCACCTGAGAAGGCATGACTAATTTAAATCCCATTTGAAATTAAAAAATAGAGTGGCAAGTCCACATTAAAAAAGAGAATTAATGGGAAGGATAAAACGGGATCATTAAAGCTATAGCTTAGCTAAGCTAGCGGAACTGATCAGCGACCGATATTTCAGTCACTAATTTTAGTCGCTAAAGCAAAGGTTTCTTTGTTGGGCGTGTAGGTATATCGCACAAATATTAGAAAACAGCCCAAATCGGCACAGTGAAAATGAAGCACTGCTTTGGTTCTGGCCAGATCCTTGTCTTTATTTGCGCTGTTATCTATGAATTGTAATTTTAGTAAAGTAGTTCTCAAGCTACGCTTGGAAGATTTCAGAACTCAGAGGGAATTCACGTATAAAGAACCATTTTTGGGCCGAATGTTAGTTTTTGTTTGGAAATATCCGGTCCTGAATTATTAAAAATACTTAAGTTAGATCTAACTTTTTGACCCCTCTAACGTCTTTGAGGAAAAGCTGGATATTTGCGCCCTAATCTGGCTAACATATGCCAGGGTTAGGCTTCATTGCCTAGTTGCTCGGTTATTACGTGGCTTCTTTCGGACTACGTTCCCTAAAAAAAAAACCGCCAAAATTATGCTTTGATTCTGCTTCCTTTTTTGCTTTTATTTGAGAGCATTTTTCCTCCCTTGCGAAAGAAATGCCAGAATTACGTCTCCCACTGGTTGCTTCCTTGATACGTAAAACGTTTGGATCATACCTCGCACTTCAACAATTATGTGGCGAACTAAAGTGAAGCCATACAAAAGCAAACATGTATTCTGGCGCAAAATAAGATTTTCATCGCAAAATCGTATTAGTCTCAAAGGCGCCTAGGACTCCCAAACATGGGTCAAGTTAGACCTCATTCACACAGCCCTCTTTCCCCCGTCCCGGCCAGAGCGCCGACAGCGTTCCCTGCCGGTGGAGAGGGTTTTCGGACTAGTTTTCGACCCGAATTGCGCCGCCGGGCCCGAAATGCACCGAAACACGATGTTCGACGTTCCCAGGTACCGACTGGAAACGGAGAACGCCGGCACCCTGCCGCATCGAGGGACGGCCAATCATAAAATAGGAAACTTTCGCCGAATCGGGCGAATTCTCAAAAGTTGGGGGACCATGGGCACGGCCGAGGGAAAGGGGATTGACCGTACTGTGCCCTAAACATGAAGCCAACAAAGCTCTTTTCGGGAAGAAGCGAGACGACGGGCGCATTGTGTGATGTTTACGGCTCTTGAACAACGGACATACATAGATTTGTATTTACCGCTGAGCTGCTGCTCGCAATGGTGAGATCACATCGGTTCCTTTGCGATAGACGTAAATGAGAATTGAAGAAGGAACAGCCGAACAAAATATACAGTCGTCGATCATCGGGGACGAAATGTGGCGTAAGGAGTGATTGATGTGAGACGTGCTCGCGGTGGGTCTTGTTGTTGTTGTTTCGAAACGTGGAGACAAATAAAATGTTTTCAAATATGTAACATCATTATCGGCTACCCGAACGCAAGCTCCAAGGAACAAAACAATTGTGGCGGCGCCCATCGACCCGATCGTAGGCTACATTTGGTGATCGACGCCGCCACAAAGTAGTCACAAAAAGGGGGTCACAAGATTGGTTGTAGAGATCGAGGGAAGTGTGATATTGCGCACGACATTAATGGGTTATGCCGGTTATGCGGTCATACGGGATACAAAATTCGACGCAGATTTTGAAAGATGCAAAAATCATTCTAGGCGAGGTGGCGATTGCTACCGACCAATATAGGACCATATAAGGGGGCGAAGCCGCCGCATCCATCCATTTACATAGCCACTGCCGGCAGCTCCGTCGCCGCTGGTTCGAACACTGCACCGTCCCCGCAACGTCCCGAGTTCGGCACGGCGCCAAAGGCGCTTGCGCCGGGACGGGGCGAGACGCCGGCTGTGGGAATGAGACCTTAGACCATTCTCTGGCTTGCTGAGCAGTTACTCTCGTTAACACGGAACGTGATATATGTTCCTTTTTAGGGCCACGTTACATAAGAGCCACGCCATTTTTTTTTCTTCTATCCTCCGTACACCTGGAATTCTGCCAGCCTTGTGCTTGAGATCCACGAACAAGTGTGTTCCATGATGATGCGTATGCCCAGTGGCGTCACAAGGGGGGGGGGGGCGGATTGCCCCGGGTGCAGGGCTCAGGGGGTGTCGCGGCGGGCCACGAGAGCGGGGGGGGGGGGGTCGCGGCGGGCCACGCGAGAGTGAGGGGGGGGGGAGGAGTTTCAATGGGCCACGCGAGAGCGGGGCGGGGGGGGGGGGTGGGGGTGTCGCGGCGGGCTACCGCCCCGGGTGCCGCTGACCCTCGTGACGCCACTACGTATGCCTCAAATCTTGTGTTCGCTTTTTACTTGTCCAGCTATGCTTCGAAAATCGAACAAAACTCATTGTTCGAAGGAAGAAAGTAATTCTCAGTTAGACTTCCGATTAGATGATGGATTTAATGCGTGGTGCTCGTGTAAAATGCATTTTTATAACAACTTAGAATCGGAGAGCCTCCACAGCTGGAATTGCTGAAGCAGCCATAAGACTGCAAAGTGCAATCCAAATGCCATCTTCAGAAATGATGCAACAATTTAAAAGTCGTGTGTTTAAATATATTTATCTGACAGACACTTTCCTTGCGCAACCTTTGCCGCCAAGCATCTTGAAATCTGTGGCCTTTTTGCGTGCACGACAAACTGGCTGAGTGTCTGCGCGAGAAAAGCAGGAGGCTGCTCGAGCTGCCTCGAGCACTGGCGCCAGTCTCGTACGAACTACAGTTATGGCGGAATTACGCATGCGTGGAACACTTAGTGTGATCAGTCTATTGAGTACAAATTTCTAGCGTGTATCACGTAGGCAAAAAAAAAAAGCAAAGTCACTGGATTCTTAACGCAGTCGTTTCGTCTTCGTTTAGTGAGGGGACATGTAGTGCGCATGCTCGGAACACCTTCCACAGCACACAGAGTACACAAAGAGGGCAGCGAACAGAGTGGTTTCCTTGGAAATCGCCATACGCTTTGTACTATATACGTCTACAAGTTCTTTTACGTGCCGCGTTGTACCGCTTTATTTTACATAATTTTCTTCGGAGCAGGAGTGACGTCGTTTTTTGTTTTTGTTATAAAATTCGGAAATGTTATTTAAGAGTTGCGAATGAACAAGAAATTTTATGGAACTTACTCGTAGTTTATGAAAAGTCCAAATTGAGTCTTGCTGCTCGCTTGCTTTGTCAAGAGCAACTGAAACCATTCCATACCTGTCGTCGTACGATTCAAGAACGTGTCCCCGTGTTCTGGGTAGTAGAGTCCGTCCATGAACGTGTAGTCACAAACTCCGGGATTTGTTGGGACAGTTGAAGAAAGTAACAAAATATTATATACGCATAGATATTGGTCTCTCAATCATTGAATTTCCTGCAGAGGCAAAAAGTTAAATGTTCATATAATCGTCTCACACTTCACGAGTAAATATTACAAGACCATTAAAACAAGACTAAGTTTACTCTCTCATAAACTAAATGAACAAAACGACAAGTATTAGTTACTTCATCCAGATACCCTCGTGAAATGCACGCTATAGCTAATAAACTGCATTAGAGGAAATGTATAATCTGGAAGAAGGATAGTAGACCTAAGGCTGACTCCATGGAGCGAATATTCCTTTCATGCCTCTATGTCTGGCGTTCGCAAACAGATTAGTGGTACAGGCAACTAATGCGCGGTACTACCTAAGTTAGTTGCGTGCGTGCGAAAGCACAAGACTGGTACGGCAGATACATGTATTTCTTTTTTTTTTTTACATCAGCAGAATTTGTAATTTTGTGCTTTTACCTACAGTTTGGTATGCGGCACAAACTGCTCCTTGTAATATTCTTGAAGTTCAGACAGTGAACTGGATTTGGCGCAGTTTACATTTTGGAATCCAAATTCTATCGCATGCGGCGAAGTAATCATTTTCTTTGCCGAGGAAAATGTGGTCTGATGATGAACTAAGACCTCTGGTTCAATGGTTGTTGTTCTGTCGTAAATGTTAAAAAAACAGCTGAATTTGAAAATTAATCTAAAGCACGAAGAGAAATTTACAACCCGTTGTTCCCCACACCTGAGCAGTCGTACGGAGTCGTTTGCACGTTCAGGTTATACAAATAATTTGAAAGAGTATTAAAAACTTGTCACGGAGTGTTGTCTCACTTACGTGATACCAGTGTTGGAAGTAACGCGTTACAAGTAACGACGTTACTGGTAACGCGTTAGTTTTTTTAGTAACATACTAAGTACTCCGTTAGAATCCCAAATGAGAAACGAGTAAAGTAATGTCATTATTTTTTAAGGTATCTGATATCAAATTACGTCACCCGTTACTCGTTACTTTTGATTAAAAATGGCCGCATGATAGTTCAAAAGCGAAATAATTTTAATTGTGCGCTCTACAAAAAGTGGCAAAGAAACCCCAACAAAGCTATGTATAAACTGCGTCATTTCAAATTCCCTTAGAAGTCACTTTCAACGTTCCCACGACCGGGTCCAAAAGACCGGGCCCAAATTCCTAAGCGTCCTTGGTGCAGTCTTTGTATCAAAGCTATTAAGACCACCGTCACCGTGCCTTGAAAGAGCAGCCGTCTCGCTGTAAAGAGATATCCGCTCAGAAGGCAGCAGTCTGCCGCCGCTCGAAGGATTCTGCCTAATCGTTCCTAGCTACTCCAGCTGGTCAAATCCTTCTCTTCAAAACAAATAAATTCTCTTTTTGTCGACAACAGAAAGGATAAACTCTAAATTTGGAAGCACTGACGTTCCCACGCTTTGAACCAACACAAGGGGCAAGGTTATCGCAGGATTGAAAGGCGTCCGTCACCAGAAAGAGGTCGCCATCTTTAGAATCCCTGCCGCCGTGGTACGAAGGTCCGGTCTCTGGCTGGGCAATGACTCTCATTCGGAAGGTCGCCTCCCGTTAAATCCTCTGGGCATCCTTCCTCTCATAGCACCTCAAAAATTATAAGACTGCGTAACCACCACGGACAGCACCTTCTTTGTATCGCAGTAGCCCCCAACTCCCTTGCATTCAAAAACCGAATTTTCTGTTGCTGGACGCTGCGCCCGCGTTATCCTTCTCGCAGTTCCTGGTTGTGAGTGAAGGCTACTGTACCATTCTTCTAGAAAGACACATTCGTAGCAGTAATAGTGATGGCTTTCGTCTGCTTCGCCCTTCTTTGCTCCTGCAGGCGTCAAAAAAAGAAAAAAAGGTTTTTGGACGCGAAAGAGAAAGTTAGGGTAAAGAGCTTATAAACGCTCGCCACCTTTTTTAATAACATATACACGTAAGGACATACGAGCATGTATGTGATTATAGCCAAAGTATGGCCGGCGCTATACTTCGTTTATAATCACCAATAATCTTCTTTGATTGTAATTATTGATTATAATAAGCGATCGGTGTCCTCTTTGTGTTGCTTGTGTAGCCTAAACGGGACTGTGATTAAAACCGGTGTGGCTATGAGGCCTGTTGTTTGTGAGCAGTCCGTGTACTGTACAGTGGCCTCCGTCATGCAACGTCTGCCTGTAACCAACAAGGCCGTTCTTGAACGCTTGTTATAAGAGCCCCTTAAACTGCCATCTCACACTAACTTTTCGTGCAAGATGGCAAGGGCCACCGAAACTCCGTGATTCTGGCCCTGGCTAAGTGCTATGTTTAAACTGAGGGAAACGAAGTCAGACTATTTATTTGCTGTTTAAATGTCTGCTCTGTATGCCAAAACTGAAGCTGCTGAGCACATCCAGGGCGTTGAACTTTAATTTGAAAAAGCACTTTAAGGTGAGTTATTCTTCAATATTACTTACTTTTTTTCCGTTAAAATGTCGTCGTGAAGCTTTCTTAGCTAAAAGACCCCACCTTTCTTTCGAGATTGTTTTGTCAGTCGCAGTTTTTCAGCGGCATCTCACAATGCTCATTGATGTTAGCTAGCGAAAACTCTTCGAAAACGGCTCAAGTTAGTTTACTTGTATATCTCAGGAGGGTAAATCAATCATGGCATTTATATATAAACACGCCTATTTGATATTGGTTTAAGTTGGCGATTTATTTAGAGAGTCTCTTTTTATACTAATTTGTGATGAAGTTTATTTACTTAACATTTCGTTGTTCCACACCACTTATAAGTAGAAATTTACAGAGGTTCTTCGCATCAGTCCCAATTGTTTTTTCTTTACCGCCTTTCTCTCCATTCGCAGAGGCTATCAGAGTTTGCGGTAATTTCAAAGAAACGAAAGACCGAAACTGCAACCCACTTTTCCGACACGCGTTTGCTGAAGCAGAGGAAGATCGACCGATGCATCAAGCTCCCGTTTCTCAAGAAGTGTTCGATGATCTTGTGGAGACGTTTGCGATTGAGACTCTAGTCATATACTAACAGCTGTCATATACTAATAGTAAAACGCAAAAGTACCGTAAAAGTAACGTCCGTTAGCCATGGGAAGTAACGAGATCGGTATTTTGTTACATTTGCAAAATGGTAACGGAGTGCTGTAACGCGTTAGCTTTTTTGCATGCTAACGAGTAACGCTATTTCGGTACTTCTTTTCGGTAACGGGCACAACACTGCGTGAACGGCAACAGGCTGTATAGAAATGCATTCAATATATCAACCCCAATGCCCTTACACAATGTTTATCATAGTTGCACTTCGTCCAAAGTCTTGAAAAGGTTCGCACGCTACTCGGTTGAAACTGGCATAAAAGATTTCTTTCTTTAGTTTTACACTGAAGTATTGCCTATCAAAACATGCCTTGACGCAAGGATTTTTCGTGCATTGGGATACAAATTGCGTGATTTGCTCGTAGAAGAAAGACCTCCGTCTTCTGTTCTTGGATTTCACGAAAGCGCAACTCTTTTAGACCCAACTAAGTAAAACGATTAAGGTTGATCCCTATACAGAATGGGAGGGTTCCAAACTCCTGTAGTTTAAAAGGGGATAAAATGAAGAGTGCATCGGAAGGATGGTTCTCCTTGGACTCCATGCAAGACACCGGCTGAGGACCCTATTAAAAAATCTGAATTGCATTAAACATTTCTATGTCTAGTAAAGACAATGTAATCGTACAATATATATAAAAACATATAAGAACCATAAAGAACCATTTAAGAAATATAAGAACTATTAAAGATATATAAGAGCATGTAAGAACCATATAAGAAACTTCTGACAACTTTATTATAAGTTTCCTATATGGTTTTTATATGTCTTTATATGTCTTATAAAGTTCATATATGGTTACTATATGTTCTCATATATCTTGTATAATTCATATGTGGTTAATGGACCGAAGTAACTGCTCATACAAATGGCTTTTTCACGAGAGGTCCGTTTTTCTGCTGGTCTTCGAAGAAGGGAAAACTGCTTGGCACCATTTTGTGGAAATTTGCATATATGCATTGCCAGTTCGTTTAAATAAGGAGTGCGTGGGAAGTGAAAACTGGAAGGTCTCCCCAAAATCACTTAACTGAGCGGGGCAACTAACATTGATTTTCTCCTATGGCCTCCCGATATATTCCTGTGCCTATTGCGTGTATGATCTAGCCATGCTACTCCCTGGTTTGAACCATTGCGTGCTCTCAAAGGAGCGGAATTTTAAATATGTAAATAACACGAAATTGTTTTATTAAAAGGCAAAAGAGAAAAGAACAGTTCAGTGTAATCGCCTCCACTTCGGACACAGGCGAACATGTTCATTTCCGCGGACGGAGGACGATCTTTTTCAGAGATTTCGCAACAACGATGACGAACAAATTACGCCCTGATACGCCAACCACATCAGCCTCTACATCAACAACTGCAACATAAAGAACGCATGTCATTTCTAGTGGTGGGAGAAACTCTAAAACAACTGTCGATGTAAAATTAAAAATAGCAGTTTTTTAATCTACATTATTGTCACAGCGATAGCGGCGACACGTCTCGCCGAAGGAGTTCGGCCTCGGCGCTGCGTTCACGCAACCGTGGGGTGTCCGAACAAAGGGTTCTGAACTAAATATGCATGTATGTTTATCCGAACGCTTGTTTTTTTTTTAATGTATTTATATGCATCTAGATGCCCGAGAGAGGATTTACTTCATGGGGGATATATATAACGTTTACACAGTGACAAAATGACGTAAAAAAGGAAAACATGTATATAAAATGGATATGGCTCGTGGTCGCGCAAACACGCACATTTGTGCGCACACACACAAAAAAGTACAGGGCTGCCAAGGAACAAAATAATAAACTAAAAGCGATTGTCAGGACAATGAATGAAGGAATAACGCAGCAAAAGTGTCGTGGTTTCTGGTGAAAGCAATTTTGCTTGACAGCCTATTGCAGTCGGCCGTAGGCTGTAGTAGCGGAGTAATTTATTCCAGTTGTTCTGGCGAAGAGAGTATGGAATTCGATAGGGTGATCATGACGAGGAAAAATGGAGTGCGTGGGATGACTTTTTTCCCCCAAACTTCAGTCGATATGGGATAGGTTTTATGGAAGTGCAATGGGCTACAAGCATACTTGGGTAGAATTCAATTACAGTAATTGAATTACAACAATTTAATTACTTTTTTGGTAATTTGTAATTGTAAAAATTACTTTCGGCTAAGAGGAATTGTAATTTGTAATTTAATTCCTTTCTGGCATCAGTAATTGCAAAATTTCAGGCACAATTACAATTACTTTTACAAGACTTTGTGGAGGCGACGAACCCCTCTGAGAGCTTCAGCGCCGCACTCGCACACCTAGACACGCACGCACATACACGCACAACAAAAATAGTAATATTAAGCCGCCTCGGTGGCTCCGAGGTGAGAGCGCTGGCCTACGGATCCCCATGTGGCGGTTTCCGAATCCCGGCCGAGGTGCCCGCAATCTGACGGAGGCTTATTGCGGAGGAGGCGCCGTGTAACCGAGCTTTCGGTTGCACGTCAAAAGATCCCCAGGTGGTCCAATTAATCCTCAGTCCTCCGCTGGGGCGTGCCAGATGCCCGTCGTTGGTCTGGCACGTAAAACCCCCAAATTTGACTTTTGACAAAAAATAGTATTGCATGTTTGTTATTTTGTTGCTTACACTGCGGGGTGAGACACAATCCTCTTTGGGGTCTACCTCAACGGCGCCATGTGGCGCCGACTGTGGAATGCGTAGAAAACAATAGAATAAACATCCCAAAATAGTGCAAATAAAAATTAAGCTTCAGCTTTCAGCCGAGCTTGGGAATTTTAATGTTTTTTTCTGTTAGTTTTACACGTCTTTTTTCAGTACTGTCGCATATTGCTATTTTTGCATTCTTTCCAAGCTTATTTCCTGTTGGTTTTACTTTGATATTATTTGCATAGGCATTTCGAAGACTGACCTGGCATCTGTGAATATTAACACCAATGATTCGGAAGCCCTGATTCGGTTCTTATATATTTGTGAGCCACTATAACTTTAACTCAGTGTAATTAATTTACAATTTCATGATGTTTGTATTCGAATGCGGTCGTATTAGCGCGTGTGGAGTTTAGCTTTATATTGATACTTGCAAAAAATTCATATATGACTAATTGTCGCATTTTTATTTGCCGGGCTAACGGAAAGTCTGTCAACCCGTATTTTTTCAGTTGTCTGGCGTCTTCCAGCACAGGAACTAATTTATTATTAAAAATATAAGAACGTAGCACTTCACTGCCCCAAACTGTCAAGTTCTATCATGAATTTAACAAAATACATAAAAGCAAAGTTCAATACGTGGCATTTATGCAGCGATGCTTAAGCCTCCTCAAACATTGGGCAAGGAATAAACAAGTACGTTGCGTTCTATAGCAATTATATAAAGTTATATGGACCAAGTCGGGTCACTCCTCAGAAATAAGTAATTATAAAGTAAATGCATTACTTCTTAAAAGTAATTTGTAATTGTAATTAGTTCCTGAATGAAAAATTCATCAATGTAACCCTGTTTGGCAGTCAATGGTTTCTAGTGGACCGCTGACTGTGCCTGACTGTACGTCAGACATGTCTGATTGGCCAACAAGTTACTCTGACCGACAGTCAAACTCCAGTCAGACTCCGCTTGTCGGCTTTCTGATGGTTTCCTGGTGGCAGTCGACCACCGCGATATGCCATCAAGATGTCTTGGTGGCGATTCTGATTGTACATCGATTGTCTCCGACTGTACGTCAAAAAGCTTTGACGTGCAGACAGACGTACGGTCAAAGGACGTAAAGTTCGTTCAGATACCACTATTTTGTCAAATCTATGAATACGAAAAATAATCTTATGCACGAGAAAACGATTTGGGGACGTGAGCCCATAAAACCGCTGATGTGAGAGATATGACACGCAACCGACCGACAACCCTGATCAGAAACCTGCCGAACACGCCACTTTCGCTTCGCCCATAGAGGCTTCGCTGAGCTTCTATGAACGATCGCCTTCGACTCGTTTTGTTTGCCTTCGCTTGCTCCAACCTGTCGATCCTGCCCGGCTCTCGATGTCTAATGTTTTAGTAGAATTTCTACTCGACAAGACCCAGCCTGTCGCGAGTTCCGACGATGTAAGGAACTTTAGCGGTGTAGTTGATAGACCGACAAGGCGTACCAGGTCTACTGGGCCGGAGACGCGCGAACAAAAGGATCGTTCTACGACGCGAAAGTACTGTACATGGCAGGTGAGTAGAACTGAAGTACGGCGATTGATGTGCGAGTGCTTTGCATAACATGCCGAAGGCTTAACTGCATATGCAGCCGAATCATTTTTTTGAGCGATGCGCTCATTGTCGGAATCTCGGGCTGCAATACTGAAATGCTCCTGACTCCGTTCGAAAGGTTTGAGCTAGAAAGTTTATACCTTCCTATCTGGCATGGGCTATTGGCCTTACCGCTGCGTCGCACCTCAATAATATTGTTTCATGAAGAGTTCAGACAAAAAAATCCGCGCAGCGTAGTTCAGATATGTCTGCTGCTCGCGTTCGTCCGTGGAAGCCCAGGGCTGTCTGTCGTAGCATGCATGCTTGCTCTCTAGCTTCGACATAGTCGCATAGGTTTTGTGAATAAAGTGTATACGGTCGTCCAGAAAAGATTCAGACATCGAGGGCGTTTCTTTGACACATGCTTACGGTGCATGTGGTCCCGTTTTGTAAACGAATGTTCCTTTTGCCCGAAAAAACGCAAATTTCAAAAGGGGGAAAAATAACAACAAAGGATGGGTACACACTTTTTCTGATTTTTGATGTCATGAATTACATCCATTTTAAAAGATATTTGAACCGTTTCACAGCCATTCAAGGTGGCCACCTCGGCTTGTGAACCGTTTCATAGCCATCCAAGATTGCCACCTCGGAATTTTAGCTTTATATAAAGAGTAAAGCTATACGCACTCCGAGTGCACCTCGGACGGAAATGGCTATACGCACTCAGCTAACTCATATAGAACGAAGGGTGAAATCGAGTTTCCTAAGCGATGGCATAGCATAAAGCGATTCCACTTCCGGCCGCCGAAGCGAACGGACGTGTCATCATGTGCTCCGTCGGAGCGGTATCAGCGGCCCAAGGCCGCGGTGACAGGAACACGGAATCTGATGCCCAGGAGTACCAAGTAATTTTGCCGCAACTTCCTACAGGTACGACAGTTTTGAATACCGTCTTTTTGCACGCCGACGTGAGAGGAAGGCCCTATCGCCTGGAACATTTCCGCGACGCCCTGGTTGGCTTGGGACTGTTCTCCGAGGTAATTGCCTTGGGGGCGTACCAATACAACCATGTGTGGGCGGTTACCTTCAAGAGTGTCGAAGGGAAAAGAAGCTGCTCGCCGCGGGCGAGCTCCGTGTCAAGGAGGGCCGGTGCATCGTGGTCGACCCGAGCAACCAAGATACACGATTGAAGCTCCACTGGCTGCTTCACTTCGTTCCTGACGACGAAGTGCATTTGGCCCTGGCGCCCTATGGAAAGGTCACAGAAGTCACCAGGGACCGGTGGCGCGCTCAAGGGTGTGCCGGCGTGTCGTCGACGACGCGGTCGGTGACTCTGAGGCTCAAGGCAGGAGTCACGGTGGACGCCCTACCTCACCAACTGCGGGTCGCTGGGGACCTGGCTCTTGTGGTTGTTCCGGGCAGGGCACCGCTTTGTCTACGGTGCCGTGGTAAAGGCCACATACGGCGTGAGTGTCGTGTGCCGCGCTGTGGCTTTTGCCGACGATTTGGCCACGAGGAAAGCCAGTGTGTCAAGACTTACGCGACCGTCACGGGGCCCGTGGAGAATGAGGACGCGTCTGAGCACATGATGGACGCGACCGAGTCCGAAGACGCCGCCGACGGAGCAGGGGGACCGCCACTCCCAGAGGCACTGCCCCCGCACAGCGCCGAGGACAGGAATGGCATCCGTAGCGTCGTCGAGAACCGTCCGCTGCCCGAAGCACAGGCCGCGGGTGACGTGTCTGCAGCAGAAGTTGTTTCCATGACCCAAAGCTCGGTTGCTGTGGCGACGCCCAACAAGGAGCCGGAGGACTGGAGCGTTGACGAGGCAAGACCCAGCGGCGCAGTCGCCAAGCGGGCCCGCGAGGAAGGCGTTGTCGAAGGACTGAACACCAGCGCGGCTCGCCCCGAGGAGCCGCCTCCAAAGCGGCTTCGGTGCGACGAATGGGTTTCAAGCCCAAACCCAACATTCCGACGGAGCGACGTCCAGCGGCGACGCCACCACCGTAGGTGTGATGGCCCAGGCTCTGTTCGGCAACCCTTTTCGAGCTGGAGTCGGGCGGTATACGAGAGGACAAGAGCCCCGAGCTTGTTCGTCGAGGACCTGGCTGACGCGGTCGGTGGGTTCTTTGGGGTATCCTGACTGCCGGCGAGGCACCCGGATTATTAGTACATCGTCGTTGCAGCGAAGCCAAGTTAGGCACCATGCGGCCCGTTTGATCTAACCATTTCATGGCAGTAAGTCTTGAAACAGCTCTTCGTGTAGCCACGTTGAACGTGAGAGGTCTGTCTGCAAGGCGCCGACAGTATCAACTTAGTCGCCTTCTCCTGGAAGACGACCTGGACGTAGTTGCTGTTCAAGAAACAAAGGTGGAAAGCCAAGAGCAAACGGACCGCATGGTGCAACCTTTCAAAACTCGCTACAATGTATGTGTATGCCACGCGGTTGGGTCATCTGGGGGCTGCGCTCTTTTTCTCCGTAATTCTTTAGGCATTGTAGTAGAAACCGTCGTTGTTTGTGATACTGGACGCTTAATTGTTTGTGACTTTTCATTTTCTGGCTACCAGTGGCGGGTAGTCTGCATGTACGCGCCAAATCGGGAGGGTGATCGAAGAGTTTTTTTGAGCGCGTTGCTTCTTACCTAAATTCTGAAAGAATTGTTATATTGTTGGGGGATTTTAACTGCGTATGCGCCGCAGAAGATAGAGTACGTAATTTGCCTGTGCGGGATCAGAGCGCTCTTTTATTGAATTCCCTAGTGCAAGAGTGTGGCCTGGAAGACGTCGGCCGTTTTTTGTCTAGTTCTTTTGTTCCCCAATTCACGCATTTTCAACGAGAGAGTCACGCGCGATTAGATAGAGCGTATGTTTCAGCGGGCCTGGTTCCTCTGTGTGAGAACTACGAGGTCAAGCACGTATCTTTTAGTGATCACAGTTTAGTTGCTTTCACAATTGGAAGAAAAGAAACAAAATCGCGTTTTAACTGGGAACTGTGGAAATTCAATGACAAGTTGCTGAAAGATGAAACTTTCGTTGACGGAGTTAATAAGAGTCTTAGAAACCTGCTTGCTGTCGAGTCGGGAAGTTTTGTCGAACTATGGGAGAATTTTAAAGATGAAGTTAAAATCAACGCGATTGAAAGATCATGTATTTTACGCCGACTAGAAAAAGAAAAGGAAAAGGAACTACAGTGTCAGCTGGATTTTCTTGTAAGCGTAGAAAGTGCGCGACCCGGTGCGTTTATTAAAGAAATAAAAGAAGTAAAGAGTAAACTAGAACTTATCGATATCGAAAGATACAGAGGGGCTGCGATAAGGGCCCGCGCTGAACGCCTCTTTTTAGGAGAAACGCCGACTAAGCGCTCGCTTGGCGACGAAAAGAGGTATGCGACGCACAACGAAATAAACGAGCTACAGTACGGGACCACGGTTACTCGAGACCGAAAGATAATCGAGCGTGCTTTTGTAGAGTACTATCGGGACCTCGTGGGACGTCGGAGACAAAGAGAAAGAGGATTTGATAACGTTTTTTTAAACCTCATGCCAAAGTTAGATGACGACGTTAAAGATCGCCTAGAAGCACCGATCAGCGTGAGGGAAATAGAAAGGGCAATTGACGAGCTAGGTTCGGGAAATCGCCTGGTCCAGATGGCTTAGGTGCAGCTTTCTACAAAGCTTTTAAAGTCGATGTGGCCGAGGCCCTGCACCGCGTGATAATGGAAGCATACGAAAGAAAAGTATTGCCCCCATCTTTTCGTCAAACGCATATAGTATTAATTCCAAAGAGTGATGACCCCGCGAAACTGCTATCCGTTAAGTCGTATCGACCAATTAGCCTTACAAATGTGGACTATAAAATCTTTATGAAAATCTTAGCGAGAAGACTGCAAGGCGTAATAACCTCCATCGTTGGGACTCATCAAACATGTGGCATTAAGGGGAGAACGATTGTCACCAACATACATATTACAAGAAGCATCTTAGAATGTTGCGATGTATTTGAAAGACGCGTGGCTATGATGCAGCTTGACTTGGACAAAGCTTTTGATAGGGTAGCACACGATGTTCTTTTTTGTATTTTAGAACATGTAAACATTGGCTGTGTACTCTTAGAAGGAGTTAAAATGTCTTACGCTGAGTGTTCCGCGAGCATTATTGTAAATAAGCGCGTTAGTGAAAGTTTTCAAGTTCTCTCCTCTGTCAGGCAAGGGTGTCCTTTATCACCCTTGTTGTTCGCTCTTTATCTGGAGCCCTTTTGTTTAAAGCTTTTATTCAACGAGAAAATCCGCGGTTTTAGGCTGTTGAACAGCGAAGTAAAGGTCCTTTCATACGCAGATGATATCGCTGTTTTCTGCGACGATAAGGAAAGTATAAATGAGGTGGTTAAGGATGCCCTTGATTTTTGTAAATTTTCCGGGAGTCTCATCAATTGGGACAAATGTGTGGGCTTGTGGCATGGTAGTTGGGATAGCACACCGGCTGGGTTCGAAAGAATGCACTGGACGTGTTCGCCGGTTAAGTACCTCGGAGTGCCTCTTCAGCATTACAAAGATACCACTGAGTATTGGAGAGAAGAAGTTGAGCAGGTTCGCGCTAAAACACTTAAGTGGGGAGGATTGAATCTCTCAATGTTTGCTCGTTCTACTGTGTGTAACATGTTCCTTGTGGCTAAGGTGTGGTACGTTCTTCAGGCACTGTGGATGTCTAGGGCCAATATTCAAAAATTGCATAGAGTATTCGCGGTTTTTGTGTGGGGTTCGGGATGGGAGCGAACCAGTCGCACAAACTTATTTCGTTCTGTGAAAAGTGGGGGGCTGGGTTTGGTTCACTTGTTTCTTAGGCAGGTCGTGTCTCGATTTTTCTTTCTACGGGACCAGAGAGATGATTTTTTGCGGACTATGTTACAAGTTAGATTGTGTGATACGTTGCCCGAATTTGTTGTTTCAGCGAGCAACATTAGGTGCCGGAAGGCGCGAGGTTTTTTGCTCGAAGTTATTAGGTCTTTTCAGTTTCTGAAGGTGCGCTTCTCGCTTGAGTACCTAAGCGAGGTCACAAAGAAGCGCTTGTATAAAGATCTTGTCGATAGTGTTTTGCCTGTGCCATTGTACCGTTCCATCTACTGTGAGGGCCACGGCCAAGATGTGCTCAAAAGGGTTAAAAAGATGCCAGTGCGTCCAGCGGTGAAATCCTTCTTTTTTCAACTTCATAGCGGGACGCTACCCGTGAAGCCCTGGCTTCAAGAAAGGGGCATATTTGTGCCATGGTCGGTCGATTGTCTTTTGTGCAGGAAGCCCGAGACTGTAGAACATATTTTCCTCGACTGCTGGGACGCAGTGTTTCACTGGGATATTTTGCAGCGTACTTTAAAAAAGAGCCTCCCAGTGTCGGCGTATGGCATCCGGTTTCTTTGTGTCGAACGGGACGGGGGCGTACCCTATGATACGATAATGGTCTTGGCCCTGCATAGTATCTGGAAATCCAGGATGGCCGTTCGCCATGCTGATGTGGACGCTCGCCCAGTTCGAGACTACTTTATTGAGAGTATTGTTCACCTACGGGAAGTGTACAGAGCGCAGAGCGAGCAGCCTGACTGGCTGCCAGCTCTGGACGGATTGGTGGCACTGAGGGAGTTTTAACCTAATCGCGCCGGACAGTGCCTGCCGGACGCTTTTAATCGTTATTCCGTGTCCTGTATTGTATGTTTTGCCAAGCCGGTAATAAAAAAATGGCATTTTTCTTCTTTTTTCGAACATTTTGTTTTGTCGAGGCATTTGGCGATATTTATGAGTGCGTTTAGCCATTTCGTCTGAAATGCACTCCGGAGTGCGTATAGCTTTACTTTTATATAAATGCTGCCCTTGTTGATGAAATTCCCTTGGCAGTGGCAGTCAGACGTCATCTGATGGAGCAACAGGGCACGTTCTACCAGAGCTGCTGACTGGCAGTCAGTGTCCCAAACTACGTAGCTTGATGGAATTTTCAACAGGTTACTTTCCCCGTAGTAGTAATTGCAATTGCAGTTAAACTGCTTTTGAGCTAAAGTGATTGTAATTTTAATTAAATTACATTTGAAGGTAATTTATCCATCTATGCTAGATAGACATGTTCTCTGATGGAGCTTTATTAATCTTAATAATGTATTACTTTGAGTGCCACCGCATGTGACATAAACCTTTAGTATCAACCGAGTTTCCCTGTTCTGTAAAAAAATTAGCCTGCTAAATCATTTTCATGCGTGTTCCACACTATAGATGCGTATCCCATCGTAATTCCATCAGGGTATTGTATCTGCCCCAATAGTGTTGCTTCTGCTCTTGCCGAGTACAAATGCCTTCTTGAAAAATCCTAATGTTTGGTTAGCTCTTCTAAAAAAAACTTTATGCGAGCATTCCATGGGAGATTGATAGTTATATATAGTTCCAAATATTTATAGAAGTCATCTTCTCTAAATTTTTATTTCATGAGAGTGTAACTTTTTGTGCCATAAAACACGGTTAGTAAATGTCATTATGTTTTTATGTGTTTATATACATTTGCCATGTCTCCACGCCACATAATGGTGACGCTCTCTGGGTCTCTTAGTAGAGTGACTGCAATCTGACTGATTAGATATTCGGCGGTATACTGCACAATCGCCGGCGAAAAGGCTAATATGTATGACAGAATTCTAAGGAAGGTCTATTATATAAATTAGAAACAAAAGCGCACCAAGTACGGATCCTTTAGGTACCCAATATTTTACGCTTAAGTGAGAATGGTGGTGAGCTTATGTCGTTTGTAGTTACGGTTTGCTTTCGATTGTTGAGGTATTCCCGAATCCATCAACTCGTCTTTTCCATTTTTTTTAGGATATTGGAATTGTTTACAAGACGTCCGCGAGGAACGATCGAAAGCTTGAAGTGGTTAAAAACACTTCGTCAGTTTGCGAGGATGCATGAATGCTAGTGTGGAGTCAGTTACTAATTAACAGAGTTGGGTTTCACCTTGAAGACAACGTTAAAAGCCGTGGTACTTAGCAAACAAAAATATTTTTATTATCAAGATGATCTGATTACTGATGAATATATTTTATATTCTAAAATTTTACATGAACATGTCGTAAGTGTTATGCGTCTATAATTTTACGCAAATTTACGATTACCAGATTTATGAAGTGTTACTTCATTTGATAATTTTGCACTCAGTCGGCAAAGAGTCAATGCAAAGCGACTGCTTGAATAATATGCCAAGAAGAACGCCTGACACACCCATAGTTAGTTTAAGCATTTTTTGAGCATGCTCTATTATGCCCTGGACTTGATTTTGCCGGTAGACGCTGGATAGAACTGACATACGCCACCATTACCTATGCTAAGATCACCAATTTAAAAAGTGTTTTTGCGTCATGAAATTAGAATAAAGAGAGTTTTTGGTAAACACTTCACCAAAATCTGTTAAATTTTGAGTCTGACTGATAAGGAGAAATTGTTACGTCACCTTCTTCTAGTAAAAAAAATGTTTCTTTGAGATATACCACACACCAGCATGTGTTAGGAACCTTTTTAATATACTTTGCAAGTTTTGGCTGAAAAAAGGTATTTCGTTTTTTTATTTTATTCCTGCACAAGAGGCGTACACATTTCATGCACTACCCAGCCATGCGCCGTGTCTCGATATTTGGACCTTCTGAAAACATTTCTTTTTTATTTTTTCTAGCTTGCGCGCTCTGCACTTTGCGAGAACCAGGAACAGCTTTAATTGGGGTAATAACCAACTGGGAAACAAAATTCTCGTGTATTGAAATCAATGTTGTTTATAGATAGCAAAGTTTGTCCTGTTGAGTATTCAAGCTACAGGCATTCATTGCGCATAAAAAACAAACCTACAAAAATGTTTTGATGTCATTGATTTTCTCTTTAGGATAATCATATATAACCTCTTCTTAGTTTACTCTGCTAGTATTAAATGAATTACTGTGCAGCTAAACAGGTCAGCGATTGCTAATTTTATCAATCACACGTACGGTCATGTTTGTTTTGGAATGGGAGGTGCAGAAGATTTAGAAGAGCATCACCTCTCTTAGGCTCATCAACGATCTGTCGAGATCAATTAATTTAGCTTGATTTATAAAACTTTCGGACTCTTACTTTCGTGAGCAGGTATTAAGCACTTCAGTACTGAACCAGTGAAATCTTGGGTTATTAAAAATGTCCGCCAAAATAAGCGCTGATCGTGGAATACAGAGGGGCAGTCAGTTTATCACTCTAATGAAATTATTGCAATTGAATTAGTGTTTGCGGTAATTAATGCCGTCAAATTTATTTTCTAGGCTCCTTATTTACACATGTAATTAATTACTTTCATGCAGTAATTATGAGGAAATCAGTTATTACAACCTTAAATTACGTTTGTCCGAAACGAGACGTTAACAGCTTGCGTGCTTTAACGGTAAAAGGGGAACGTTTGTTTGGCTGGTCAAATATCGCAAAAGATAGAAGGAGACGCATAAAGGCAAACTAAATGAGGCTCATTTTTCTGCAATGCCTTGTTTGTAGAGCGCACAATGCAGAGCTCGAAAGGAAAGGCAGATTTAGAAAGGCTTTTTTTGCGAATATATCGCTGGAAGGCAACGGCTCACGAAACTCCAGACAAGGCAAAGTCACGGTGCCATGTCATCCGGAAAAATCACAGCAACAATGATAAGGGCACACCAGCAGTGAGTTGGAGATATTTTAAATGCTGAAACGATGCACATTCCTATTACAAGAATTATTGCTCTTGTGTCAAGAAAGGGCGCACCGCCAAGCTTTGAAGGTAGCGATCAGACCAACAAACGACCGTAATAAATAGCTATCTAGTATCAAATGCCTAGTCAAAATTCTAGTACCTTTGTGTGTAGGCTTGGTTTGGGAGATATCTTTTTTTTTTGTCGGGAAAGGCCTTGTTCAACTCATTTTACACAGCCGACCTGACAACTTTCTACCGCCAAAACAATCCACGTGGAAAGCCCTTCCCAGCACTGCGGGAATAGAAATCGAGTCCTCGAGTCATTCTACTCACGTGTTGCTGTTGCCATCGTCGGAGTGGTTTTTGTCATAGTGGTTTTAATGGTTGTAGATGTTCTTCGGTGTTGTAAACGCAGAAGTTTCCTTCGTAATGACAGTGGGGGTTGGCTGTGGGACACTGGGAGTGGCCCGCGTCATTACTACATTGGACATTGTTGTATTTGCAGTTGTGGTCGTCAGGCCTATGAGTGTCATGATATTAGAAGTACTGCTTGATGTCACCGTAAATGTTACCGTTGTCGTGATATCAACATCGGTCACAGGGTGAGCAGAGGGAATGGCGTATGAGCCAGGATTATTCGATTCTGAGCCACTTGGAGATCCTGAACCACTCGGGGTTTCTGCTGTTTCATCCGTTCCAGAGTCTGTTAAAGCAACGGTTTGAGCCAGTTATTTTAGATTGCCCTTATATATAAAAAACACAATATCAATCTTACTAAGCAAGACTGGGGGAAACAGAATGTGTTGAGCTAGCATACCTCATGAAGTGTGAGGGTTGTGCATGCTGTCCGTATGTGAGGAAGGCAGGGCCGATGTGTCACGAGCAAGTGCAACCACACATTTCATGCGTATTTTAGCTCAACAGAATCTGCTTCCCCATGTCCTTGTCAGCATGATCAGGCTCCATCAAAACAAGCCTGCTTTTCTTAGCATGGTGGATGTAGTGTCTTGCTGGGTATTGCTTATTCCAAAGTACAATACTTGTAGGGAGTATGTCGGTATATGTGTTTTATGGATGGCCCAGCAGGTCATAGATATATTTTAAGGAACTTTAACCTACAGTAATTATTGAGCGTGACAGTTGAGCCTTGTACTTTTAAATGTAAGTTATCGTATAGACACATTCTGTGTTAAAGAGCACAATACGTCTCACAACTTATTGTTTTTGGTAAAACAATAAAAAACACGTGTTTCCTGCGGCCAAACTTTCGTCAGGGCCATGGCCTAAACGTTTTTGGCCAGACAAGACCAGCAGCAAGTTTACAAGCGAAATGCAAAACATGCAGTTTACACAAACAAAGTCTATCCCATTATATAACCGACCATTCGCACACACTCGCTCGGAGCTGACCGGCTCCGTAATGATAAAGATTTCAAGTGAGTTGCTTTGTCAAGGATAATCTTTCACCTCAAAGGAAGCTGAAAGGGTTTCAAAATGCGTTGATGATTCTTTTTGACGTAGTGTTTCCTGGAGCATCTAAATATTACCATCATTTGTTCCCAGAATAACTCTAAACAAAAAAATTAAAAATAAGCAGCGGGTCGTTGCCGCCGAACTTCATTGGTACGTCCAGCCGTGATGTCATAAAATGAGCACGCGCGATTCTATTTTCATCTGTCGCTCAACTATCGATTTGAAATCGTTACCTGGTTTCGTCTCTGCTTCTCGTAAGCTCCTCGGTTTCGCTGAGGTGCCTGCATTTTCTGTAGAAAGATGCTCGGAACTGCTGAACTTGCAACAATTCACTGAAGGGCGTTTTTGGATCGAACATCTATGTCCGGTGACTATTTTTAATTTTGTTGAAAAAATAGTTTGCTGGCTTTATGCCCAGAATAATAAAACCAATCCTTGTTTTGGAAAAAATGGTCTTTGTGAGAATAATTTCAAAGAACCCTCTCAGTCACGTGCGCGTTTTGCGTATCGCGCGATGTTGTTATTTCGGGCGGCTTCCCCCAAAACACAGTTATGTCTATGGGTCTACAAAAATTTACTGACAAATTAGGCGTCTGATGGATTGGCAAAAAGTATTAATCACGGAGTATTAGACTCGTTATCTTGTGAAACAAAATCACCAACACGGCTCATTGCGCAATAACGCTCTAGATTAAAGATTTGTTTTCTTCGTGTCTATAAAAGCTAAGGTCTTCAAACTCCGGCAGTATGTTGCCCAGTATATAGTTGATTTGTTAATAAAATTTTGTTGTCCTGGTTAGCGGGAGGAATTTACAAGGATTGCTCACACAGGGTAATTTCACTAAATATGAATTATTTTGAAAATAATTTGAAAAAAGACCATCTTTATTATTCTTTAATCTCTTCGAAATTAACGTTTATAATATGTACTAACAGAGTCTGCAAAAACAGATTGCAATATTTGTGTGGCTTTGAAGTTATAACGTAAGAAATATGGCCAAATTGACGCTAACGCCGTTGCCATATATTAGGCGTGCGGATACCCGTTCTTCACAATTTCATTATTATTAAAAAGCGTCAAAATTCGACGGCGTTGTCAGCAAAAGACAAATTGGAACCACAGATGTGAACGGTTGTTTTGAAGAGAAAATTTCTAATACATTTTCGTTCAATCGACCCAAAAATGCCTATGGGCCGAAACGGCGGCTTGGGCGAGTAGGTTATCCATGTCTCAAAAATAACAGTGCAAGTACGGAATCCACACAAACACACGTCACCACAGGCCACAGAAACAATCACACTTAGGGACACAAACACAGCAGACAAAACATTCACACAGCGCTGACTCACAAATCAATCTCTATTTTTGCACTTCTTTTTCTTCTACGCCTTTTCGGTACATTGATGAATGTTGGCTTCTTTTTCTTCTACATCCCATTAAATGACAGTCATTTGAGCTAATAAGATAAGCAACCAAGATAAGCTAATTCTTTTCCTGATCAAGTAAGCGATGGAGTGCTTACACATTTGTCGCCATCCCTGGCAATATTTTCTGCTTCCATTATCTCTCTAGTCAGTCGTAAGGAAGTAGGATGTTAATGAGGAAGTCATCAGCAGGATATCCCGCTTCCTTATTAACATCAGTGGCGGAAACACTTCTCAGAGAACAGAAAAAAGATGTCATCAGACGAAAACCAAGAGACAGGTCAACTAGACCCATTGTTGTGCCTTCCATCCACAACGTCTCCCATGGTCTTAAGGAAGTGGTAAACAGGGTCAACATCGATGTCACCTTCTCGGCTCCAAACAAGCTTTCCAGCTGATGCAAAAAAGTGAACAATCCTTCACAACATCCAGCGAGCTGCCCAAAAAAACACGGACCACTTTCGTTCCGTGCACAGAAGGGGTAGTATATTCCTTTCCCCTCTCCTGTGGGAAACGATATATCGGCCGGACTGGGAGATGTTTAAACGATCGACTCAGGGAGCACCACAACAACATAACTAGAGCCAATTCAGGACATTTAGGCCTACATTGCAGTTATTGCGGATGTGCGGCACATCTAGATAGGTGTACAGTGCTGGGCAGAAGCGGTAGTCAACTGACTAGAGAGATAGTGGAAGCAGAAAATATTGCCAGAGATGGCGACAAATGTGTAAGCACTCCATTGCTCACTTTATCAAGAAAGGAATTAGCTTATCTTAGTAGCTTATCTTATTAGCACACATCACTGTCATTTAATGGGATGTAGAAGAAAAAGAAGCCAACATTCATCAATGTATCGAAAAGGCGTAGAAGAAAAAGTGCAAAAATAGATATTGAGTTGTGAGTCAGCGCTTTGTGAGTGTTTTGTCTTCTTTGTTTGTGTACCTAAGTGTGATTGTTTCTGCGGCCAGTGGTGACGTGTGTTTGTGTGGATTCCGTACTTGCGCTGTTATTTTGAGCCTATGGGCCGGAACGATCGAGAGGCCCCACTCTGTATCATGCTTAGCGGTGCCAGTTTCAACAGCCGGCGTATTGCGTCTCCGTCTACGCGACGCAAGGAAACCAACCGGAGCGACTTTGCAAACAGATCAGCCTACAACCTTGGCGGTAACATGATATAGGAGGTAGGGCCCGGCCGAACCTGAACCTGCGGCGCTGTGAGCGCCAATAGATCTGCCGCCGTGGAAGGCCGCACAACGCGTAAAAAAAAGATACTGAAAATAAAAAAGAATTCTATTGAGATTGTTTGTATTGGGCGTTTTCAGATCAAACAGAACGCCGGTCGAAATTTTTTTTTTACGAAAACACATATTTTACATGTGCAACCGCAAAAAACATATTCAAACTTTTTTTTTTTTGCGGAAAATGAAATTTTTTTTTAGGAACAAAAATCACAAATTTGTTTTCGGTATACGCGCACGTTTTTGAGACTTGCCCGTGAAACCGTCCCTTTGGATATTTATAAAACAAAAACTGCTGTCGCCTAAGGTTTAATATATTTTTGTGCAGAGGCTGTATTTAAAATAAAAGAAGATAAGCATGTATTATCATTTACGAAGCAATTCAGAGCTTTATGGATTCGGATCTTAGAAAACTGGAAATTCAAATTGTATAACGTGATTTGGACGCGTTTGTTTAATATTTGCATAAATTTTCATTGAAATTTAAAACGATCACCTTTCTAAAAACAATAGACTGAAAAGTAGACAGGTTACCGATTTTGCAATATTTAGAAAATCACTTTAAAATGAAGGCCAATTTAACTTTTCTTCTGCTTTCCATAGATCAAGGCTCATGATCTGACCTATCAGGCCCTTCAAAAATGCGCTGTAATATTCATGTATTTTTCGTTTTACAGAGTGCCAAATGTACAAATCGGGGTAACCGGGGAAGAGAAAGAAAGGACTTTGACTGATTTCAAAGAAGGGCAAGGAAGTAATCGAAAAATGTAGAAAGTCTCTGAAGAGAAATTTCTGTGAGAGGAGTTCCTCAAAAATTAGAATTCATACAAAATATTACACGTGCGTGTGAGGCACAAGTCAACAATTTAAATACAAATTTTCCTGATCGGTGAATTTTGGAGCCTACCGTTCGTAGAGAGGCTGGGCTGCTGACGACTAGGTTCAAATAGTGATACGAAAGAACACATGTTTAAAGTGGTACAATTAAAACGAGTTTTATGAATCAAGATCCTGTGCGATCATTCGGCGCTTGCCGAGTGCATTTTTTCTGCCGGACGCTGACCTGAGTCGGTCACTGCGCTCTTCTAGAACTCCGGGAAGGAACATTTTTCCCGTTTCGCCTATAGCGACCACTGTTCGTTTCTTCTCAGTGACACCGCAAGCTCGCGACTTCGATCTGCTTTTCGCAGCCATAGGAAACTTTACTTTTAAATGTATATCTTCGCTGCGTCTACTGTTCTTGCTACAAACCGCTGTGGTTGCGAAGTGTTGGACCACGTGCAGTGCCACAAGTGACAGGAGTGAATTCCGCGCAAAACAAAAACAGATTGCTTTCATGTTCCTGAATGTTTTGACGTCAGCTTTCCGAAAGGTGGATTAGTTTCACCTTCGGCAGTTTAGTGTACAGTGGGACAACCATCTCTTGCGCTGACTTGATCACCAACGTGGTGGGCCGTCGGATTTTGTACAACGTTTCCTGGTGCCTGACACGACCCCCGATTCTATCGCAGGCACTTTTGCCATGCCCAGCTGCGGAAAAAATACACTTCGCTGATGTTTACTTGCTGCTCTGCAGCTCGTGTAGTTGGTTCTTGTTCTAAAAGCGGCTCGCTGCACCATTACTGATGTAGGTCACATATGTATGCCCAAATTGGGTTTCACGATTCTCCAAACCGTTGTCACATAAATTAAATTACAAACAATCTGATTCAATCGCAATTTTTTTTTCGCAGCATCTTTATTATTCTTTTTTTTTTGCGGTTTGCGGCTCTATGCGGCGGCGGATCTATTGGCGCTCACAGGCGGCGCAGGTTCAGGTTCTGACGAGCCCTATTTCCTTTATCATGTTACCGCCAAGGTTGTAGGCTTTTCTGCTTGCAAAGTCGCTCCGGTTGCTTTCTTTACGTCGCGTAGACGGAGACGCTACATGCCGGCTGTTTAAACAGGCACTGCGAAGCATGCTACAAGATGGCGCCTCTCGATCGATCCGGCCCACGGGCATTTTTGGGTCGGTTCTACGAAAATGTATTAAACATTTTCCCTTCAAAACTTCCGTACTCCTTTGTGCTGTCAATTCGTCTTTCCTAATCCCCGTAACATTTTTATGCTTGTATATAATATTGAAATTGTGAAGAATGGGTATGTGGACGCCCCATCTCTGGCAACCTCGTTACCGTCAATTTGGCCATATATGTCGGTTTATGAAAACGTTATATTTCGCAGAGTTTAAAAACAATATATATTAAAAATGGCCATTTTCAGTGATTTTCAAAATTATGCATATTTAGTTAAATGCCTCTGTGTGAGCAATTATTGTATATTGCTCTCGCTAACCTGGACAAAAATATTCCATGCGAAGATGAAATATGTTCAGGGAAACAGACTGACAAAGGTTGAAGACCTTAGCTTTTATATATGCGGAGACAAAATCTTTAATCCAGAGCATTATTGCGCAGTTTGCCCTGTTTGCGAGTTTGTTTCTCAGAATAAAATTCATATTACTGGAAGATTAACACTTTTTTGTCAATACTTCGTATGCCTAATTAGTCAGTAAATATTTCTAGAAACCGTAGCCAGAACAGTTTTTTGGGGAAGGCGGCCCGAAATGCCAACATCGCGCGATACGAAAAACGCGCACGTGACGAGGAGGGTGCATACAAACTTTATTTTTGTGCAAAGACAAACATTTTGTTTGTTTGTTTTTTTCAAACAAGGATTAGTTTTATTCTTCTGTGCATGGAGCCAGCAAAATATAATTTTTTCATCAAAATTAAAAATTGTCACCGGACAGTGTTGTTCGATCTCATTTGAAAATGCCCCAAAGATAAACCCCTTCTTTCACACACATTTGTTCTGAGATATGGACCAAATGGGCGTGGAAGATCTTCAGAAAATGGATGCTAGTTTAGCAGTGTGTTCGTATGCTTTTTCCATCTCTCTTCGTGTATCTTTTTACGTTCAACTGGTACCTTTCAGAAGCATGAATCACCAACTAGCTCAGTGTCGACGATGCACCTCGCCGGCTTTGTGATTCGAGGAGGACGTGCGAGGAAGCTTTCGTGACGTCATGTTTTCCCTTGTCCTTTTACTGTCCTCTCACCCCTGCGAAGGGGCGTGGTTTCAATGCAACTTCAAATATGTCTTTCTAGATAACTCAGGCATGACATAGCCTACGTTTTGAGATATTCGTGATGCTTGGAGTCGGATTTAAACAAATCAAGCGTTTTAGCCATATTCGAAACCGCTTCAGCTTTCCTAGAAAACAAGTTATGTCAAATAAAAATCACACTCTTTAACACCCTTTTACTAGGGGTGTGCGAATAGGAATTTGAATGGGACAGCGCTACTTCATTCGATGCTATTAGAGCCTTTAGGGTGACCAACGACTTCCGTGGGTCACCCTAGCGCTGTGAAGGTTACCCTAGAGCTCACACGTGAGCCAACGATAGCACACCTCTACCTTACCTTTGGAATAGGAATGGTCTTTCATGCAAGATAACCCTACGTTACAATTATGAAGGAATTCTTGCTGAAGAGGAGAGTGATAAATTGATACAGCCATCAGTTGAAATCTTTGGAACAAACATTTATATCCTTAAAAAACAGGGAACTTAAAGTGTTTTCTTGAGGGCTTAAATAGGACACGTTTACCACATATCCAATAGAATTAAAAATATTTACGTTGCCAGACGCAGTTTAATTGGATAAGGTGGGAGTCGCAGACCACTAAGCCCCGCCTTGTGCTTACACCGTTCTTACATATCTCATTGGTTGGAGAGACCATTGACGTGTGAAAAATTTGTTGCAAAATTACTTCTGTTCCGTAGTAGAATTTGTATTGACTTTTTCATATGACTGAGACCAAATTTTTAATGTGGAGTCGTTATTCTTTCCTAAAATATCCCAAGATTGCCTCTTTTCTTTTGACTACAGAAACAATAAAAACATAGCTGCCGGCTTTTGCAGCATGCTCTAAGAGTGTAGATTGTTGAGCTTGCCCATTTTTATGAGTGCAAGTCGTTTTGCATTTATCGAGGTGTTTAGAAGAAGATTGCCTCAACAGAAGTACTTGGTGATTCAAGGGGCGGCCAGGCTTTTAAATCGACCGCAAAAATCGGTTTCATAATCTATCGCGCTACGACTTTGTGCAGCGTTGCCCACAGCTGGTGCATTTTGTTTTAAAAAATTCCAAAGAGCGAACTTACCTGAGTACAAAGTAACCGGTCTTTAAACAATAGGGCGAAGCCACAGGTCTTCAAACAATAGGGCGCCCTATGGTTTGAAGACCGGTGGCTTCGCTGCATTTTCTATGGGAGCTGAGCCTTTTATTTTTCTTTAATTTTTCCTCAGGTAATTTCGCTCTTTGCAAATTTTACAGAAAAAAAGGCACTATCTGTGGGCAACGCTGCTCAAAGTCGTAGCGCGATAGGTTAAGAAACCGAATTTTGAGGTCGATTTATAGAGCCTCGCTCCTCCTTGAATCACCCAGTAGTTTCGACCAAACTACTGTCGCAATTACGCGTCTTCGGAAACAAGTGGATGCTTGTTTTTGAAGCGGGACTTGCCTAAGCCTAGCGTCCGACTTCAATGGACACTAACGCTTCGATCCCAGTTCGGACAGTCCGCAGATATCTGGTTCTCAACGTAAGGCGTTGAGATTTAGCGCAGATGTCGGCTAGAAGGTGGAAGCATGAAATGAAAACATCAACGGGGAACAGAGCTTTCGATATGAATGTCATGGAATCAGATTTGGTGACAGTTGATAAAAATATGTTTTTTTATATAGTTCACTTAGTCGCATCCCAGAAGAATTCGGCATCCCAACAAAAGATGAAAACATGGTCGACCCTTTCTGGTTGCTTGCACAACAAACCGTTGATCGTCCATGGTCCGAAATCCCCGTGTCATTTAGCAACGTCTTCACAGAAATGGTGGAACTATGAAGTTAAAAAAAGTACTTTGCCCAGGTTTGTGGTATATTCGCTTTAATCGTCACGTGACATTGTGCCTTGACACGCAGAAAATAAAGCGCCCTAGAACGAAGTGGAAAACAGACTTTCAGAAAGGTCACACGAAAGCCTTTTATTTTGCTGGCCTCAGACAAATACTCAAGCGAAAACCGAGCAGAGCGAAAATTCACTTTGTTGAAAACTCTCCTGAGAAACCCAGACACTTGGGCAAGTGTTGTCTTGTACGACACAATGAAAAATAGAAGTTGATGCCTCAATTTTGTGTGAACTCGCACTTAAAGGAACGGATGCCCTCGATCATGCCAGAGAAAAAAAAATGCAAGGGAATGCTTAAAGAGTCCTTGCAATCATATTTCAACGTCTACCTTTTTTTGCCGTTTCCACGTCTCTTGTGGTTCGAGCAATCCAGCGGGCACGGAGCGAATAACTAAATATCACTGCGTCATATTTAACCGGACGACGCGTAAACCTCCTCCTCCTAGGGGGACGCGCTGTAATCTCGAACGCGAGCGGCATGTGACAAAATCGTGACGTTGTTTGTCCTGGTCAGCCGAGGAGAGAGAGAGAGCTGCCCCGTTCCAAGGCAACTTCCTCTCCTCGGCCACACCTCCTTGCCCTGTCTTCCGCTCTCTCCCCACATTCCTCAGTCATCGCAGTCAGCGGGCGCGGGAAAATGGGGGACAGAGGACTAAGGACGTCATGAAGGAGGCTATGTTTTGTTTGTTTTTGCAATTTTAATATGCCTATAATTTTTAAAACAAGCCGAGTTTCGTGGAAAAAAAGTTCACTAAGTTACTACATTCAGTGCGCTGAATCTTGGTGCAAATTAATAAAAAAAACAGTAAAAAAGTAGTTGCAAGGTTCCTTTAAGCTTCGCCTTAATGAGTAAAACGCGATAACTAAACATATACATCTTTGCTCATTCCAAAGCCGTGCGACAGTGTCTGCGTGGCCTGATTCTTCTTATGGCTGCCGAGTGCATCGGACACTGAATCATGGGCTCCCAAGGAGCAGCGATAACAGCCTTCGCCGGCCGCAGTGATTTGTTTTTGAACAGCCACGAGGACTGCAGGATTGCTTTGCCCAAGCTGATTTCAGGTGAGGAGGTGAGGCGCGCCGACGTGCATTGAGGACCTCCGGATACAATTCGGCGACGCAGGTGTCTTCGGGTAGGTGGACAAGATGGGAGCATGCCAGATGTCCCACGTCTGGCTGCTCGACCTGAGGACCGACGAGGCGAAGAAGAAGCTCCTCGAGGCGGAGCGGCTCGCCGTCAAAGGAAGGAAATGCCTCGTCGTCGACCCTTACACGCAAGAGCTGATGGTGAAATTGCGTTTTTTTTGAGACACGAATGAAGCCATTCACCCAGATTTCACCGAGTACGGACAGGTAGAAAAAATAGCCAACGACCGTTGGAAGGTGCCGAGGTTCGACGGCGTTGAATCGACCACCCGTATCGTCCGCGTTGTTCTCACACAGGGCGTCGCCCTCAACTGCCTAACGCATTGACATCGGCTCGGCGGCTGCATGGTGCTCGTTACTGTTCATGGCGGCCACCCCTCTGCTTCCGATGTCGCATGACGGGGCATATGCGTCTGGACTGCCGGGCTCCCAGTTGCACTGAATACCATGCCTTCGGCCACAAGCGGGACAACTGCGCTTGCACGTACGCCCGGGCAGCTGGTCGAGGGACAAACGACAACAAAGCAGACCACGACATAGACGAGGAAGTGACGGAGTTTGCGGCGGTACCAGTGAGATCCCCGACTGAGGGCGTCAAGAAGGACAACGCCCCTGGCTCCGTCCTCGTAGGGGAGAGCGTCTCGCCGCTAAAGCAGCCGGCTTCCGCGACTTCGGCCACACCACCGGAATTTGACCCCAAGTCGGCAACCTCACAAGAGAGCGACGTGGCTGTAGCGGCCCCGGTTACTGACAAGGTCAGCACCGAGCCAGAGATGGACATCGAAGCGGGCTCAGCGAAGCGCCCGCTCAAAAATGTCATAGACACGACCGGGCAGGAACCACGGCTACGTCAGCACGAGCGCAAGTGGAAGAAAGATGGTCGACAGCTCAAAGGACATCTAGTGCAAGTAGTGGTGAGCGTCAGCGCAGGACAGCGAAAAAGTTGCCAGTATAAATCGACGTGCGACAGACACCATGGAGGTAAGCGCCATTACGCTTGGTCTGGTCCTCGCTAACCCATTGTCTCCTTAGAAGGTTGTGTACTACTAGCGACCGTCAACGTCCGAGGGCTCGCTGACCGTAGGAGGCTAAGGCATCTCTGTCACCACGCCATCGGGGAGGAACTCGATATTATTGGGGTGCAGAAGACAAAGGTAGAGTGTGAGGACCAAACCGAATTTATGCTGCGGCGTGACGCGTCTTGCAATAACGTACGCGTTAATCAAGCGGTCGGGTCGGCGCGGGCTGAATGCTGCTCGTACGCCAACTATTTTGAGCGACCGTTGACGAGTCGACGACGTTTACGACGGTTCGTTTTGTTGAGTGCGATTCATTTGTTCTCTAGTGATGAATGGAGAATTATCTGTGTGTACGCTCCGAACAAGGTCTAAGAGTGACGAATGTTTTTTTTAATATTATATTTCCCCCTATTGTAAAAGTGAACATCTAACCTTTTTGCGTGATTTTAACGGTGTGTGCTCTGCGAGCGATAACTCTAGAAGTTCTATGCCTTATCGTGATATGAGCACCGAGAGACTTTGTAAAATAATTTCCGATTGCGGCCTAGGTGACGTCTGAGAATGTCTGAGGAACGGCCACGATGTTCCGTATCCAAATTTTCAAGGAGTAATTCACGCTGGTTTAGACCGCGCGCATGTGTCGAGGGAGTTTATTGTTTTATGTTTTGAGTAGAGCGAGAAGCCAGTCTCTTTCAGCGATCATTGTTTTGTCAAGTGTTTTCTTCTCGGTAAAATATATTTACAAAAGTGTTTTCTTTGGAAATATGAGTACTAAACACGAAGTTTCTGAACGATGAAATTTTTATGAATCAAGTTCAGGCAGCTGTCGAACGAATGAGAGCCGGCGACGAATAAGATGGGTATGATTATCAATGGAAAATATTTATGTAGGATGTCACAAAAGTGGACGTTGGCCACGAGCAAGTGCGATCTAAAACGAAGAGCAAAAAATGGGAAAGTTAGCGGATTTAAACTTGCTGACGCTAGTTAAGTAAGAGTGTGGGATACCGGGGGTCTTTAAAAAATATTTTATCCTTGAGAAAGAAATGCGAGCAGCTAGATAACCAGCTTTACAACGGGGCACTTTTGCGGGCATAGGCCGACAGATTGGTTGCGTGGGAGACACCCAGTAAGCGAGCTCTGGCATGGAAAAAAGTACACGCGTCGGAATAACAGAACAAGAATTGAAAAATACTGTACAGTGAAAAGCCGCAACACGGACACCGAGTGGCCATTTTTGAGTATTATAGCAGTTTGTTTTTATCTAATCCTGTAAATGATTAAAAAAATTAAAAGTGTGTTTTTGTTCTTAATGCCTAGACTGCACGATGAAACAAAATCAGTTGTAGAAAGTCTCGTAACATGCGAGGAACTGTAAATGGTAATCGACGTTTTGAACACGAGAAATTCCATGGCCCAGACTAAGTGCGGGTTTTTATAAAACATTCAATCATATTGTTCCTGTTTTTAGCACACGTTTTTTACAAAGCCTTCAATCTTTGCATTCGTCCGCCACCTTTTCTAACTGCGTACACCATCCTCATTCCTAAGGTGGAGAATGTATTTAAACTCAAGCTCGTTACATCCTATTGTCCAACAAGATTGAATAATGTCGATTGGAAAGTTTTGATAAAGGTCCTGGCCTGAAGAATGCAAATCGTTATAGTAGAGTCAGTTGGTCCTCTCCAGGCATGTGGGATAAAAGCTAGAACAATTTCTACTAACGTTGACACAGCTCAGAGTGTCCTGGTATGCTGCGACGCCAAGCATAGTCGCGCGGCCATTCTTCAAGTGGACTTCTGTAATAGGACACTACGTCCTATTATCTATTCTCGATTATGTTAACTTATGAAAAGTCATACTGGAAGTAAAGCTCATGGCGTTCGGAAGCCGTGCACCTAGTCTAATAGTTAATAAATCTGTAGGGAAACGTAATATGGTACAGCACTATCTAAGAGAAGGCTGCCCTTTGTCCCCCCAATTTTGTTTGCATACATATAGAATCTTTTTGTTTGAGTATTCTTAGGAACAATAAAATAAGTAGCTCTAAGTTAGAGCAGTCCAAAGTGCTTGTTTTCTTATAAAGTGGATGATATCGCCTTGTCTTGTAGAAATTAAAAAAAAATATTGTTTAAGCGGTTAAAGAAATCAAGAGTTTTTGTATCACCAGTGGATGCGCTGTAAATTGGGAAAATGTCAATGATTCTGGAACGGAGAGTGGGTGGCAACACCAATCGTGTTTGTGAATCTACAGTGAGTGTCTACTCCTGTGAGGTATTTGGGTGTATCACACATGAACTGTCCTGATATTCAGTCACACTGGCGTAGTCAAGTTATGGAGCTTCTGGACAAAAGTGAAAAATGGAGAGGCAATGTTTTTTGTTTACTATTTTTGCCCGGGCCACGGTCTGCAGCGTGTTTTTTGCGCGCAAGCTCTGGTATGTGCTCCAAGTGCTACATTGCTCCAAAGTGAATGTGCAGAAATTGCATCGGGTGTTAGCGGTGTTTATACGGGGCTCTTCATGTGAGCTTACGAGCAGTATTAATTTGTTTTGGCTGGTACGTAACAGAGGACTAGGCTTGGTTCGCCTGTATCTGTGGCAAATTGTAAATCGGTTTATAATTTTTCGGGACACTAGTTTTCCCTTTTTGTGGACTGTGCGCAAAGATACACTTGGGCGGGCAATGCCCGAGTTTATTTTTACTTCGTATTGTGTGCCAGGGGCATTGACGTGTACTTTAAGGAGTTATTGACGTAATGTAAAGTTTTTGAGCTCGGTTTTCTTTCAAATATTTGACCGAGTTGACGCGGAAATATTGTATAAGAATGTCGTGGATATCGTTTTTTCATTGCCTATGTACAGAGCCTCGTACTATATCGGGCCTGGACGGGATGTTGTAAAGCGGATAAAAAAATGGTGATTCCTCCCTGTGTGAAGACATTTTGTTTTTAGATTCCATACAGGTACACAAATGGTAAAGAAACCTGGATGGGGAAAAGTGGCCTGTCTGTTTCCGTGGGGAACGAATTGTTTTTCTTGTAAGAGCTCAAATGCAGTTAAGCATGTCTTCATCAAATTTTGGGATGGAGTCTTTTTGTGGGACGTATTCCGGCGGACCCTGAAAAGAGACTTCCCGCTCGACCTCTTATTGATTGGGTTCCGGTCGGCCGACAATGATGCTTGAGTTCCTTTTGAATGTGTTATGCTCATGTGTTAGCACAGCATTTGGAAGGCACGGATGGTGCTGCATAACGCTGACGTTGATGAGTGGGAAGCACAAGGCTACCTTGTTGAGATAATCATTTCTTTCGTTAAGCCGCACAAAGCCAATCAATGCATGTCTGTGATGGTAAGAAGTATAGACTCGGGATTCCGACACGGTGAATGTGAGGAAAACATATTATCGGAAAAGATTCGCAATAATCTCGTTATTGTGACCACGAAAAATATATGCACAAAGTCAAGTCTAGGGTGTTCTGATCACTCGCAATCGCACTTATGGTGTTGTCGGAACCTCGGATGTCCTAGGCGTTTTCCTGTTGGCGAGAGCCCGATGTTAGGTGCCGGCGGTGGTTCCCTGGCAAGCCTGGTTGGTGCCCCCACGGGCCTCTGACTCCCGTCCGGGACATTACTTGGCTGCTAGGACCCACGGTGTTGAGCTAGGTTCCTTCCTTCTGTGTCGGACTCTGGGACACAGAAGGAAGTCGGACTCTGCGACGGTGCTATCCCACTTCAGTCGTCCGATCAGGCTGTGTAGTCTTGTGTACGCTACATCACAGTTGTTCCCTAGTATTGATGAGGTGTCCTTCCAGGGAGTGCGACTTGATAGCTCCCTTCTTTCATCGGGATGTTTTCGTTGAAGTGTCCTATTACGTTCTTACCATCCCGCAGTGTATTCGTTGGCTCATCCCCGATCCAAGGCTGTCTAAATCCCAAACTTTTCGCATAGCGGTGAGTCGTCTTCGTGAGTATCCCTAACGCTGAGAACACACACCACCGCATTCATGGAACATGAGAGCGCCTGCGCAGTGCTAGTCGGCCCTTGAAAAGTTCATTCCAGCGGAGTTGAAATGGCCACCAGCTCGGTGGCGATTTCAGCGCGTCGAATGTCTCCCGTGAGAAGCCGCCACATCTGATCAGCGCCTATCAAGAGGCTTATACCAGCTTCTGATTTCACTGAAGGGAACATCAACTCGTCCGCGAGCTCACCTGAGATGGTTCGTATGAAAGAGTGATCGACCGGCGTTTCTATAAGCTCCTTACATATGAACGGGACAACCACGGCATCCAATATATGGCTCACCGTAGCGTACTGGCTTCGCAGATGGAGACGCATGACCTTTAATCGTTGGCTGGGATTGTTTGTCTGTGTGCTTGGAAAAGGTGTTACCTTTCAGGTTGAGATACCGTATAGTGTCCATTTGAAGCCTTGTTGCCACATCCTCTCGGATGAATGTTTTCTGGCTTCCACCGTCTACGATGCTGCGAATGTAAGCAGACTTTTTGTCAGTAACAATCCAGCCCCTGAAAGCCTGCAGGAGAACGCTGTTGCCGCCAGGTGGAGATGTGGAACCCGCCGTTAAGACGTCGGTAGTTTCTCCGCCCTCGGCCTTGAGCTCCAAGATGAAGTGATTGTAGCCGCACTCTGGGTTGCACATAGAGACGGCATGTCTCCCGCTGCAGGTGGTACACCGAGCCGTGCTGTGACAGTCCTTAGAGCGGTGGCCTCTTTTCGTGCAGCGGAAACATCGGCTATCCTGTGCAAGCCCCCTTTATTCTCACCTGTAGAGCTCCCGGAAGAACATGTGCTGGCACCAGGATCCTCCTTTCCACAGGAGAAGCAAGCATCATGTAGATGACTTGAGTTTTGCAGCACCATTGTTGAAGGAATCCAGATAGTCTGTCGAGGTCTGAAAGCCAAAGGTGACAGATTCGCCGATGGACACTCCTCACGTGAGGATCGCTCGCGGCTCTTGATTTCCACCCGTAGAAATTGTAGCAGCTTATCCAGCTTGTCTCCGGTATTCGTCGATGTATCAGCCATAGCCCCAACACGTGTCGCACCACTGGAAGTGGCTGCAGTCTGTTCGGTGAGAGTATGACTAGCCAGTTGTGGCATGTAGCTCTGCATGCGGTAGTACTCCATTACGATGTTTGATGGCAAGCTTGACAGAAGTATATCATCCAGCATAGTTGCGTACGTAGCACTCAAAATACCCAGGGAACGCAGGCCACGGATGTTTGTTTGCACGTGGTCGTAAACGATCCGCAGTCCCTGTACGTCGCGCTCAGATTTCCCAATTGGTAGCTTACGCAGTGTTCCCACATATTCACGTTCGATTCGCTGTTTATCACCAAAACGCTTGGTCAGCATCTCTACTGCATCTTGGTAACATGCTGCGGTGGCTTGTAATTCAGAGATCATACTGGCTGCTGGTCCAACGAGTAAAGAGCGCAAGTACTGGAACTTTTTGGCTGAGAAAGACCTCTGTTCCTGTGTACCGCGACGTCGAATTGTTCCCAAAAGTGTTGCCATTGTGTAAGCTCACCTGGGAACTGTAGCAGTTGCAGTTTCGGGAGCTTCACTCCAGTCATGTGGGAGCTGCTGCCCTCTGTCGCCTCGGGAGCGTGACGGTTGCGGTGTCGTCTGGGCTCGCACCTCGCTGACGATCCTTGCGAGCTCGTCCTCAGAGTCAGCCATGGTGTTGTAGTCCTCCTCCAAGTCGTTGTCGTCGATGAGGGTCTCTATCTCCTCATTGACTTTCCGAAGCTCGTCGTTGCTAGCAAGCAGTCTGTCACGCAACATTTCAAGTCTCTGGGAGTCCATCGGGTCCGACTGTAGCGCAGCTCGTATCTCAATTTGAGCTTGGTGTTCCCGCTGCGTCGAACCGCTCGTTTCTTCTTTGGTCGATCCATATTCACCAATGCGGTGTCCGACTTTGTTCAAATCCCGAATTTCGGCACCAAATGTTTCGCCCTGAGAGCGCTCGTAGGGGAAAGGAACAGGACGACCCAGCTCTGGTGAATGATTTACTTCAACTTCTTCCTTTTTTTCTCTATCCGCTATCATGCCCGCGCGCGAGGAAGGGTCGTTTTAATCTTAACTTTCAACAGCTACCTTATATTCTCGACGTACGTGGCCGGACCGCTTGCACCTTGAGCAGAACTGGCTCTGCAAGGAATCTCAACCTGGGTGTTACATCGCACAAACCGCAGCTGGTGCGTAATTTTGTCAACTCTTTCAGGGTCGTGCGAACCATTTCTTTAGACGACTGGATGTCAAGAAATCCCTCGGCACGCCAGGTACCGCAGATGACCTCGCCGGCCTATCCGTAAGGATATAAGGAGTTAGAGACCGCTGCACTGATTCATCCAGGACGTGGTAGGGCACCCAGTGAAATCGCACGCATACCCCTGCGTTGCTGGGGTCCACGACCAGTCGCCGTAGTACTTTCACCCTGACTTCATTTCCTCCGCCGGTATTTTATTTGCTTCCGCCTTATGAAGTGTCACCATCCGTGCGTGGCTCATTTAAACGACGCAAACGCAGCCACTTTCTCCAGCACGCCATACCTTCCCGTCCCGCATCAAAACGCCTGGACGCGGTAAGAACGGCCTTTCAAATAGTAGTGAACAAATCTTGAGCTCACCGACGCGTGGTCGTTTGGAAACAGGGGCAGCACTATCTTTTATTTATCTCCAGTCGGGGAATTCGGAAAAAATAAACACCACCAGAAGTGCCCGCTAACACTGCTTGCTGGGAGTCGATATGATTGTTTTACTCGGAAGGTGAAACTGGAATAAGTTAGTGAGGGACTTTTTTTAACGTAACATTTTTTTACGTCGTAGATACACACTACACTAAATATATTATATTGCGGAACAAAATTTGATGCAAATGGTAAAAAGGAAGAATGACATGTAGACCCTATATCACGAAAGCGAGAACAGCATATGATTAAAACGACGGCAACACTGTCGTATAAAGAATCCTCGTTAGCTAACAAAAAGGGGAGAAACGGGGAGGGAAGGGGTGCAGAGAGGCAATGGCAGAGGCACGGCTTCGGGGCGCTTCCTGCCAGCATGCGTAACAGGCACGGGAAGCGCACCCTCCCCCCCCCCTCCATCTTTTTTTTTCGGGATAGGCCTGCGCCACCACGGGCCCACCTGCGCTGGTGGAGTACAGCACTGTAATGATGAAATTACGATGGGCTTCGCATAACACACTGTTCAGTGTTTGAGAGTTCAAGCAGTCACTGGCGAAGCCTAGTTCGAGAAAGCGGTCCGTTTTTGAGATGGAATTTCTGTACAGCCATGAGTACCCGGGTCATGGAGTCCCTTAGGTCGGACCACAGGTTATCTTATTTTACTACACTGATGGACCACTCCATCTCGCTGACAAAATGTGTCAACGCGGGTTTGAAGAATAACACACATTCCACAACATCGACTGGGGACCGCCACAGAGCGTGCAGCCCGGGCACAGCTTTCACTCCTTGAAGATCTCTCGTGTCGCGTTCCACCGCCATAAGTGATTAATCTCAGACCAACATCAAACACTTAGTCTCAGCCGAAACAATTACTGAACCTCGTCCCAGGTGAGGGCAGCATGGACGCACTTGATCAAGAAGTGTTAATGCGTTTACGGTTGATCGCAGGTGACAATTGAAAAACCATGGAACGTATAAATCTCTTGCCTACTGCCACACATTGATGTGGAGCACCTGTGTGAGAAGAAGGGATAAGTATTTAGATTATGTCGAAAGTGGAAGGATCTTGACGATGCGGAATACCTCATATTCGGTTGGGTGAAACGAGGAGTCGCGGTAAATTCTAGGAGGCAAACTCGCTGCCACGGCGACAAGTTCAGTGATATTTCTTCTTACTCTGCAGAAATAATTACAAGTCCTTCAACGTAGAAATCGCGGAAGAAGACTTCTTATGGAAAGTTCCCCCACAGAAACCCCCGAAAGAACGGTCCCCTTCCCAAATGGTAAAATGCACTTCTAATGTCAATGACGGGGTCGCTCTATTCTTCGAAAAACGAGAAAACGCGAGAAGATCAATTTGAGGGAGACATTTACTATCGCCAGACCGCCTTGCTTCAAGCTCCAGTGCAGGATTGTGTTTCCTCATAACCTCCGCCATTGACCACCCCACAAATATCGCTATGATATTTGTATACATGTGCCCGATAGAGCTCGGCGAAGGCATTACGTGGGCTGAATAAAGTAAAGCTGGAAAGGATAGCGCCCCTCACAGGTAGCTCAAATACTTTATTAGGGGGAATACATTCCACTCCTCTCAAACAGAATGCCTCGGCGGGGAAAGTTTCCTGGGCTTGGCGAGAGCCATCTACCGTCGGAGAGGTCTCGGCTATCGGGCGGTAAATGATGATGATGATGATGGTTGTTCAAGATATCAAATTCATTGTTGTGGAAATGCTCGAGACACGTGCCGCGCGCCACTTCTAGGAATAAAATGGCGTCTAAAATCTAGTTCAGCGCTGCGCCAAATACTTTGCTGCGCTGTGCCGCCATGATCTTCCCGAGGCTGCACGTTGCACGTGCCTCGTGCATCGACGTACCTTGCGCTACTTTTGAAATATGAAGGGGCTTTGGTTGGAATCGGAGACGACCCCGCCGCGGCCGCCGCGAACATCCACGTGCACTTGTGCGAGGACTGACGCGGACCTCCCTCCGTCAGGGCTGGATTCGGTGCTGTAGGCGTTCTGTCTAACGCCAATGAACAGAGTGCAATGTATTTCCTAGCAAAGTATTTGGGTAGCTTCTCGTAAGGATAGACATATCTTGCTCTGGTCAGGGGAAGAGGAAAGCACCAGTGACGCCAGTCGACCATTCCAAAGGGATGCAGGTCTTCCTCCAATACACTCGCTCACTCGTATATAGAAGCGCCGAACCATGAACCTCTAGATTTCTGGCTATTCAGCGCTACCTCTGAGTCGTCTTGGGAAACAAGGACGGAACCCTGAGGTTCTGCGTGAACTATCGCCAACTGAACACTTCGACTAAGAAGGACGTCTGTCCGCTCCACCGCTTCCACGATACGTTGAGACTGGCTGCGCCGCTCCAATATTTTTCGTCGGTGGAACTGAAGAGTGGCTACTGACAGGTTGACGTCGGCTGAAAACGTCAAGAATGAAAATTGATGAGGCAAAGAATGTCTGAAAAAAACTAGACGTTTAAAAAACAAACTTCTGCCGCCCCCCCCCCAAAAAAAAAAAAGAAAGAAAAAATTACCGCATATTCACGTGGCGAATAATGCTGATTGGGGCGAAGCTCTTGTGGTGCTGATGATACTGATTTTATTGTTCATAGGTAGTGCTGATGGTGCTGATTTTTTTTATTGCTCATATGTAGTGCTGAGTTCCGGGTTGCGTTTCGACTTCATTATTACTGCTTTATGGTCGCTGAAATGCAGAGCCAGTGGTTCTTCTAGCGGATCAGCCTGGATCCGCTAGAAGCCGTGGGAACGCATCTTCACCGCTTAAGTCAACGGTCCATGTCAGAAAGAGAATATGGGGTATTGAACCTGGTTATATACGCATTTCAGCATTTGATCGCAGCGTCCTCTCGTCTATAAACGTTGAGCCAATGCTTGCAAAGTTTAACGCGATTATATACGCATTTGACCGCAGAGCCCTCTCCTGTATAGACGTTGAGCGGCTACATGCAACGTTTCATCCATGACGGAAACCCCAGGTCTTGAGTTACTACCACATCTCAGAGCCCCTTACTCGTCTCGCAGTCGTTGCCAAGTGGTTAAGGCGATGGACTAAAAATCCATTGGGGTCTCCCCGCACAGGTTCGAATCCTGTCGACTGTGCAAACATTTTTTTTCTTTTTATGTGAGCACAGACGCCGGACGGACGGACGGATGGACGGACGGACGGACGGACGGACGGACGGGCGGGCGGACGGGCGGACGGACGGACGGACGGACAAGGCTAAACCCTAAGGAGCTTCGCCCCTAAAAACAAAAATGGAAGAAATTTAGCGTCGGAGGTGTCAAGAGCGGTGTAACACCAGGCTCGAGCGCTACGGCGAGACTCCCCCGGCATACCACGGGGAGCCCCTTATATTTAAACGCGAAATTATGGAACAATCGGCGTAGAAGTTTCAGCGGGTAGAACATTCGGACCTCGAACAAGCAAGGGGATTTTTGAAGTTACAAGAACACGACATTACAGACACAAGAAAAAGGTCCATCCACGGCCAGGCCTCGAACCTCGCAACTTGCGTGGGAGCCAAGCACGATAACCATTCGGTCACGGGCGCGCTAACTTGGAGGCGAGCGTGGCCATATAACTGGTAACCTGGAGTTTTAACATATACCACAAAGTAATGACTACGCGAGTGAAGCTAGACTTCATTGTACGTGTCGCCAATGATTGAGAGCGGCTATCCACGGTGCCATACTCTTATCCAAAGAACCTGTCAACAACGCCAAAGGTTCAGTAGGCGTACAATTAGTGCACATTGTAATATGCAACGCTGCAAAATATTGGCACGGATATGAATAAGTTGGAGCGTCAAGGCGCGGTGCCCGGGAGTTTCGGTACTCCCTAAACCTTTTCAGTGATTTTAACAGCGCCACCGGCGTCCGTTACATCTAGTCTAGTTACCATATTTAATTGCAACACGCCCGTGCTTGTAGCTTGGCGTCGGTCGCACACAAATAGGAACAAACCATAAAAAAGTGGCTGAAAACGAACCCACATGGCCGTGGTGAGCCCTCGTGACCTCCGTGTGCATCTAACCATTCGTTCGCAGCGATTTTTGTTGTTGTTGCTCTGAAGAGCTTCAAAGAGCGTCTCCGGGCACAAACTCTTGGAATCGACAGTTCTACGGCGCCATTTGTTTTGTTTGTTTGTTTTCCCCCAGGAAGGCGTGCCATCGGCATGGGCAAGTAACATCACGATAAACATAATGACTTTGAGGCACTCTTAACACTAGCATCTATCTTACGGAGGCTGTATATTTTTTAAGTAGGGGCTGGTTTACACAGCACATTTTTCTTGCAGTTTGTGCACGTTACGTATACACAATTCCAATATTTACAAACATAGCCTCCTCTATACTGACAAAGCCTGGCAGATCGTCTCGAGAAGCGGCCGCCGAAATGGAAAAGGTGGAGTGGAAGACAACGGTTGAGAAGAGAGCCACAAGACTGGCGCCCCGCTGCGGCGAGGCACCATAACACGCTTCTTCCGATCGAACAAGTGTGTTTCGGGTCCTTGCGGCTGCAAAAGCTGTGCGCTGACGTCCAGATTCCCTAGAAATAGCTCTTTGAGGCTCTGTGCTACTAGATCCTCGCGCTCGAAATCTGCGACCGGGCACTTTATGGCTCCGTCGTCAAACTGCCAGGCTTTGTGAGTATAAAGGATGCTATGTTACAAATCGTCAGCCCAGCGTCTAATCTCCTCCGCCCTGAACCCCATGTTCGGCGCTTCGGAAAGCGAGCAAATCACGTGCCATACGCATAAACACTTAGAATGAAACAGGCCAGGAGACCTTTTTGGAAAGGTCTATCAGTCACTGAAATATTAACTCGAATATCAAGTGCCAGGGTATCTCCTCATTTGAGCCACGCATACTATGAAACACATATGCCTCAGTATGCAATTTATGATAACATAACGCAAAGCAAAGGCGTGTGTGGAGCAGCCTTAAGTGGGTCATCACTTGTAAGTTGTGTGCATGGTGCCTAGCTTATATTCCATCTCACAGATGTATGCAGCGAAGCCAAGAGCAAAGGCGCGTGAGTCTGGCTCAGCTAAAATGTTTTTTTCGTACGAGGACACGTGCATAGGAGGACCTTTCTAAAGCCACGCGCTCATGCTCATGTCTTGCTTGCACTGCTGATATCTGTCAAGGCGCATCGTTATTTTCCTGCGTTCAGTGAACTGCACTGCATGGAACTAATACAGTACTACTGGATAGAGTGCCTCAATGTCCTTCTGTTTGGGGTGATGCCATCGTTTGTAGTACCCGATGCCGACAGCACGCGGTCACAGGGAAAATACAAAGAAATCGCAGAAAACAAAATGTCGCCGTAGCACAATCAGTGCCACGAGCGCGTGCAGGGACACGATCTTTCACGCGCTTCAGAACAAAAACTAAAAATAAGTGTTAGAAACAAAATGGCCAGATGTCATCACCCCAAGCAAAGCGCACATGAAGGCACCCTACTACTGGATCTTCTTGAGGTTCGCTAAGTTAGGCTTGTTTCGGGATGCTGACATATATCCAAAACCAAAAGATCTGTAGATCTCCCTGCAGAAATCACCGCGCTGCGTTCTGATATGATGGTGTGTGGCCGCCCGTTCACTCACCAGTTAGAGATCCCAAACGCAGGACAGTAAGCACCACCGCCTTCGGCGCTTTTAGTGAGGTAAAATGGGCTATTTGCTTTCGAACAACTTAGGAAAGGCATCACCATATCAGAACAATTGCGGAGGCGCAGTTCACTCTCATAGGAATAGTAGGAGTGATTTCACAAAAGTGCTAGCCCGAACATCACAGAATACGTCGAGTACAGAGTCGCTGGAAAAGCTACGCTTTGACTATACACTTCCAGTTCCCCAACTTAATTTTACGCGCTACCTTTTTTTTTTTTTTTTGCAGAACGGGAGATTTTTGCGATTGTTCCGATTCAAAACTGAGGCACCCTCAGGAAGCTCCGGGAAATTTTGTCCTGCCACTGACTACTTTAACATTTCCGAATGATGAAGACGCGTACTCAGCGATTTCAGATGTCATGTAAAATGAAGGAGATTTACCATTTTAGGCACCGAGACGACTGAAGTGTCGTTACTCTCAATCTATTTTGTATGTAGGGACCCCAAATCACACCAGAACAAGCTGTCAAAGCTTTGCCAGGGGGCAAAAATCTAATTGGTAAAACGGCTCGAGCGCGAAAGCCGTTTCTTTTACAACCAGTTAGTAAAGACACATTTTTATCTTGCTTACCTGATAGAAAGAGAAAAGGAGTAATAATCGCTGATACTGCGATAAACAGGAGTCCGATAATAATGACTACAGCACATTTTCTGTCCCTAGAAAAACAAAAAAAACACAAAAAAACTGAGGTTGTATTTTTAGCACACCGCTCTCGAGATTCTAATCCGTCAAACTGCCAAGGGTCATATTGTGAATCAGTGAACTCTGTGATAAGCGTTCCAAGATGGTCTCTACTACAACGCTTTGTGATATGATTTCACATAAAATCTGTATATTACAGCAGCGCTGACACCAGTTTCTGCATTTTGTTGAGAAAGAATTTGATTCGGCTTTCGCAACAAGTATAAAATATTTAATCATAAAAAATAATCATAAACTTTATATTTCTATTCGCGCCGCTGCTAGAATGTGTGTACTCATGCCCAAGCAAATCATTGTCCATATGGTCAGCAATGTAGAAAGTTAAATTTTTATACAAGAACTGCCTCGCACGAAGTTTTACAATATTTTTTTTACTGTGTATTTCTGAACAATTTTATAGAAACTAGTTGACATTAATGTGCCCCATTGTATTCAGTTACTTTTTATGCTAGAACACGAAAAAGGTAAAAAAATGCTTGAAAACTACTTACTTTAATGTTGTATAATATTGTGTTGTAATTGTCAAGCACACAGATATAATCTTTTAAATTATTATCACTTAGGGAGATAATTTCTTCGAAACCACGATGCTTTATGAAACCTTATTAGGTGCCTTACCATAACAGCGAGAGGATGTCGTATTCGTTAGTATACATTTCTGCGTAATAAAAGAAACTTGCAGAAGAAGGAATAAATAACGAATATTTTTCGTCTACCGCCCATACGCAGTTTTACACTGGAGCGTTATAGACTCAAAACTTTAGGCGTCCTTGGTGCAGGCTTGGTTAGCTCGGCCAGCTTCCCCTAACACGTGCTCAAGGAACCAATAACCTATCCAAAAAACACTCCACCATAGGGAAAAGAGAACCTGTTTTGAGTCCACTCCAGTGGGTTTGAGGCTAGTAAGCACAGCAAAACCAATGCAACTGGATTGTTTGTTTTATTTTACGACGAGTTTAAACGGCGTCGCCCACTCAGCCCTGTCAATCGAAAAATCGTTTAGCTGTCGAAAATATTTATGCAGAAGATACTCGAATTCATGCATACTTCTCGCGCATAAATATTGCGATTACCGATCTACACGAGAGGACTCCGTCATGAAATTTAGCAAGTCTCTACATTCCAACAATATATGGTACGTGCTACAGGGCACATTGTTTATCTCAAAAGGCTCATTTGATAAAGATGTGAAATAACACAGCACAACAATATCGACGAGTGGTCACATCTAAACGACCGGAAAGCATTCAGGAGGACCGTTTTTTAGGCCGGGGTCGGCAGAGATATTTGAAATTGTATTTAAAATTCAAATCCTGGAATACATGAGAAAAAAAGGCTAAAATAGTGATACGGAAGTACATTTCTACAAAGTATTGCGATACGCATCACAAATACATTAAACAAAATATATGGAATTACAGTTACATGAATATATATTTTTCGGAACAAAAATAAACTACTTTTTTGTTAAAAAGAAGTTAAGATATGAAATTTTACATTACCGGTAGCAACGTAGTATTAATAAAACAGCAATAAAATTTCATTCTGTGACATGCTTCAACTTTTTATTGGGCATCAATAAAAAGTAAAATAAAATTCCGACTTTGCTGTTACAATCAAATACATTTGAGGAGGAGTAGCTTTTCAAATAGCTTGTCGGTTCACCGCTGCCGATTTGGGAAAACCTAACGTTAGCCCATGACATTAAGTTTTACAAAGATGCCGACGAACAAAGGCAGAAAACGAACAATGACCCCCTCACGCTGGCATAGTGTTGAAGCATGCAAAGGTAACTTCTGGGTGTTTTTGGTACAATAAACATGTTTTGGCTTGGAGGCGGTAATGGGTAGGTTCAATCGACGGGGTTTGGATTTCAAAGGCAAAACCAAAATCGTCCAGTGAAAAACACATGCGCACTTGTAGTAAAATATAGCTGGAAATTGATCTCGGTTGTTTACTAGCCCAAAATATATACAGTATACAACTGGCATTTTGCTTTTAACATAGAGTTGTGAAAACCAAGTGGGTCTTCAGTATGTTTCAACTTTCCGTCCAGAATGGAGCGCAGTTTTTTTTTTTTTTGTACATCTTGCACGTCAACAGTTCGGAATCCTCCAGTCTGAATCTGGTGTCTTTTTCTTTAGTCCCTTCAAGACGTCGCCTTAAAATGAACTGGTGTTTTTATCTGATAATCTGATGGCTGAAGTTTTACCCTTATCAAACGAATGGGGAAACTTAATGGTATGGAATGTAGGCTTCTAAAACTCGCGCCCACATTACCTTTAACGTTTTGAACGTACATATCTGTTGACCAAATGAAGCACCAGGAGAGAAATATGTTTTTGTTTGTTTTTGTTTTCAGAAGAGGGAATGCGGTCAAGAATAATAGGGACATGATATCCGAAACTAACCGTACTTTAATTGATGGCAGAGCCTCAAAGTTTCATTCACTGTGCCTGCTGCCACACCTTTCAAGCACATATCCAAAGAAAACAGCAGATTAAGCTTTTCCGTGTAGGCAATACACATTTTTCTAAAATCCGCGGAAACGCCTGTTCGCCACTGTGCCCTCACGTACTCTGAGCTTCTATTGGACACGAGGGCTCCTTGACCGTTCGGCGAACACTCGGATCCAATCAGGCGCTTCGTGTTCAAGCAATGGCGACTGCCAAAGTTGCTCGATGAATTTTCGAAAAAACTTTTTTGATTCCCCAGATATTGTATTAATATACATTGGTCCCTGATTGTATCGCCATACAATAAATACACGAAAAATGTAATCAGGAGACGTAAGTACATATACTGATTTAAAATGTTTATCGCGGTATATATATATATATATATATATATATATATATATATATATATATATATATATAGTCACGAATGACAAGTGATGAGGCGGCGAATGACCGACTAAACTGAATGTTTAATGGGGCGAACTTGTGCCCAAAAATAAAAGGAAAAATAAAGATAACAACAGAGCGTCGCGGGCGTCGAAAGCGGCGAAGCAGCAGGATCGAACGCTGAGGCGAAACTGACTCCGCTCGCCATGCGGAGTCCCTTATGTACCCTCGTGGGTTTCTGGATCATTCGGCGTAGAACTTTCGGTGCGTAGAACAATCGGAACTCGATCAGACGAGACTGTTCGCGAAATAACGAGAAGGCCAAGTTGAAAGAATAAATAAAAGCACAGTCCCCTGACTGGAATCGAACACTGGCTTTCTGCGTGAAAGGCAAGCGCGATAACCGTTAAGCCACGAGCGCGCTGCCTGCTTGGACAGCTTGCGCTCGCGGCATTATTCCCTCCTTTAAAAAAAGTGCATCGTCTCGATGCAGCACAAAATGAAAGCCCAGATTCACAACAAAAACATAGCAGAGTCGCGAGCCACAGTTCAGTTACAGTTCACAGTTCACAGTTCTACAGTTCACAGTTCACAGTTTACAGTTTACAGTTTACAGTTTACAGTTTACAGTTTACAGTTTACAGTTTACAGTTTACAGTTTACAGTTTACAGTTTACAGTTTACAGTTTACAGTTTACAGTTTACAGTTTACAGTTCACAGTTCACTCTTTGACGAGAGTTCAAAGTTCTATCGTTCGTAATACGGCTTGAGCCGGACGACGTGCACCACCTCGGGTCGCGGCTGGCGTCTTGCAGATGGCCGCGTTCCGTCGGGTAGAACTTCGTAGTTCAGATCGCCCAGGCGTCGGATGATTTTGTAGGGTCCGAAATAGCGTTTGAGAAGCTTCTCGCTGAGACCGCGGCGCCGTATCGGTGTCCACACCCATACCCGGTCTCCGGGTTGAAAGTGGACGTCCCGGCGACGAAGGTTACAGCAACGTGCGTCGACTCGCTGTTGGTCATGAATCTTGATTCTTGCCAGTTGGCGAGCTTCTTTGCGCGTTGCGAGATCAGTTGAGCATCGTCGTTGCCATCGTCGGCCGGCACGTGAGGAAGCATGGGGTCGAGCATTGTGGTAACCGTCCGGCCGTGTACCAGTTGGAACGGTGTCATTCCCGTGGTTTCTTGCACCGCTGTGTTGTACGCAAACGTGACGTACGGCAACACCTCGTGCCATGTCTTGTGCTCTACGTCAACGTACATGGAGATCATGTCGGCGATCGTCTTGTTGAGCCGCTCCGTTAGCCCGTTGGTCTGCGGATGATAAGCGGTGGTTCGTCGATGGCTGGTCTGGCTGAGCCGAAGAACTTCTTGAGTCAGATGTGCCATGAAAGATGACCCGCGATCGGTGATCAGCACTTCAGGTGCGCCGTGTCGAAGGAGAATGGACTCGACGAAAAACTTGGCGACTTCAACTGCTGTTCTCGATGGGAGGGCTTTCGTCTCGGCGTATCGTGTAAGATAATCGGTCGCCACGATAATCCACCGGTTTCCTTGCGTTGATGTTGGGAACGGCCCAAGTAAATTCATTCCAACCTGCTGGGAGGGCGTAGTCGTGGCAATTATTGGCTGCAGAAGTCCCGCTGGCTCCGTCGGAGGCTTTTTACGTCGCTGGCACTCATGGCAGGACCGTGTGTACAGATGGACGGTCTTCGGGAGTCTCGGCCAGTAGTACTTGTCATGAATCCCGGCTAGCGTCCTGCTGTAGCCGAGGTGTCCAGCCGTCGGGTCGTCGTGGCATGCTTGAAAGATTTATTCTCGAAGGCCAGCAGGAACCACCAGCAGCCAGTCAGAGTTACTGGTTCCGAATTTCCCCTTGAAAAGCACGCCTCGCCGCAGAACGAAGCTTGACATGTCTCGGGCCAAGACTCGCGGGACTGAACTTCCTTGACCCTCGAGGTGGTCGATAACCGCGCGGAGTTACGGGTCGTCTCGTTGGAGTGCTCCCATGTCGGTATCTGTAACTGCGCCGAGAAAACGGTCGTCATCGTCGTCGTCGGTGCTGTCAGATGGGGGTTCGACTGGGGCCCTAGACAGACAGTCGGCGTCGTTATGCTTGCGGCCAGACTTATGCACAATGGTTACATCACATTCTTGCAGTCGGAAACTCCAGCGAGCGAGGCGTCCTGACGGGTCCTTTAGGTTGGCGAGCCAACAGAGAGCGTGGTGGTCCGTGACAACGCGGAACGGAATCCTATAGAGGTACGGGCGGAACTTGGTTAGCGCCCAGACGACAGCAAGACATTCCTTGTCGGTCGTTGAGTAATTTCGCTCTGCCTTAGACAGTGCCCGGCTTGCGTAAGCGATCAGCCTCTCTGCTCCGTCTTGTCTTTGGACGAGTACCGCGCCGAGTCCGGCGTTGCTGGCGTCAGTGTGAACTTCCGTTTCCGCTGATGGATCGAAGTGTCCGAGGATAGGGGGCGACTGGAGTCTTTCGTTCAGTTCGTTGAACGCTTGTTCTTGCTCCTCTCCCCACTGGAAGTTCATGTTGTCCTTTGTTAGATTCGTGAGCGGTGCAGAAATCTTGGCAAAATCGCGAACGAAACGTCTGTAGTAAGCGCACAGCCCAAGAAATCTTCGAACGGCTTTCCTGTCTGATGGCTTTGGAAATGCGGCAACAGCGGATGTCTTTGCCGGGTCAGGGCTTACACCCTGAGCACTCACGACATGGCCCAGGAATTTGAGCTCGCCGTAAGCGAACTGACATTTTGACGGCTTGAGTGTAAGTCCAGCGTTCTGGATAGCCTGTAGCACGGCTCGCAGACGTCTCAGGTGCTCGCCAAAGTCGCTTGCGAATACCACGACGTCGTCGAGGTAGACGAGACAGCTTTGCCATTTCAAGCCTGAAAGGGCGGTATCCATTACCCGCTGGAAGGTCGCTGGTGCTGTGCACAGTCCAAACGGCATCACTTTAAATTCGTAGAGTCGGTCCGGCGTGACAAAGGCGGTCTTCTCACGATCTCGTTCGTCGACCTCGATCTGCCAGTACCCGCTCTTCAGGTCCATCCACGAAAAGTATCGGGCATGGCGCAGCCGGTCCAAAGTGTCGTCGATGCGGGGCAGCGGGTGGACGTCCTTTTTTGTTACGGCGTTCAGCCGACGATAGTCCACGCAGAACCGAGAGTCCCGTCCTTCTTTTTCACAGGGACTACCGGTGAAGCCCACGGGCTGCTTGAGGGCTGGACAATGTCGTCATCCAGCATTTCTTGGACCTGCTTCTGGATGACTTCTCTCTCTTTCACAGAGACACAGTACGGCGACCGATGAACAGGAAGCGCGTTGTCTTCAGTGACAATTCGGTGTTTCGCAACGGTCGTTTGGCGCACCTTTGACGACGTGGAGAAGCACGCAGTGAACTCGGCGAGAAGGTCACTGAGTTGTCGTCGTTGTGGGGTAGGCAGGGTTGGGTCGATGTCAAACTGCGAAGGCGGCGTTGTCTTGGGTGGCCACGAAGAGAGGTCTTCTGATATTCCGGCGATTGCGGCTGAGTCCGGGAGTTCCTCGGTGTGACCCACGGCGGTGCCTTTCGTAAGGTGCTGGGCCTCCTGTCGGAAGTTCGTTACCAGTGCGACAGTGTGTCCGTCTTGGAGCTCCGCGATGCCTCTTGCGACGCCGATCCCTCTCTCTAGGAGCAGTTGGACGCTACCCTCCAGCAAAGCTTCTCCGCAGATGCCTTTTTCGGTCGCGACAGGCACAAGTACACTCGAGCGTGGTGGCAAGTTCACGTGGTCGGAGAGTACACGGACTGTAGCTGACGTGGCTGCCAAAGTTTTCTGATCCGCGGGCATTACGACAGGTTTCCGCAGCCTCAACTCGTTGGCTTCCAGGTCGATGACGGCGCTGTACTCGCACAAGAAGTCCATTCCGAGTATAACGTCCCTCGCACAGTCCCGTAGAACGACGAACTTTACCGGAGACGTCTCGCCGTGAATCTCGACACGAGCAGTGCATCTTCCGGCTGGCGTGATGAGATGTCCCCCGGCGGTGCGTATCTGTGGGCCATCCCACGGCGTCGTCACTTTCGGAAGGCGTTGGGAGAGCCTCCCACTCAGGACGGAGTAGTCTGCTCCGGTGTCGACGAGAGCCGACGCGTCGTGACCGTCGATAACGATGTTTAGGTTATTCTTCACCGTTGCAGGAGCGTCGTTTCGGTCTCTGGTGGCGTTTGAGTGGGGGCCCTCCGACGTTCGTGGAGGATCTTGGCGTCGGTCGTCTTCGGCAACTCCACCTCCAGAGTTGCCGCGCCTAGTTTCCCCAGCGAGGAGTGAGGGGTGACAGGCTTTCACGTTGGGATCGGTGCATCGGCGAAGCTGGACGTCGTGGAGATGGCGACCGGGACACTCGGCGGTACGCAGGCTCGGGGGACTGAGGTCGTCGCAGGTACTCGTCGATCTCCCGAGGGCGTTCACCATAACGGGGGCGCGGATCGTTCGGGTGGAACCCGCGCAGCCCGAGTCGTTTGTATGGGCATCGGCGGTACACATGATCAGCTTCCCCGCAGTGGTAACACAGCAGGCGTCGGTCGGCCGTCCTCCAAACGTCCGTCTTCCTCGGCGCAGGTTGTTCTGGGCGAACGTGCGCCTGATCTTCCTGTCGTCGGGGGTACTGCGGCGTTCGGGCGTCTCTTCGGGGTGCCGCTGTGGCTTGGCGGGGAGCTTGCGGCGGGCGTCGGGCCATGGCGGCGTAGCTCAGCGTCGGCTCATTGGCTGCGGCCACGGTGACAGGGGTATCCGGCAGGAACGCTCGCTGAACCTCGTCCCGAACAACCTCGGCAATGGAGATTGAGGCCGGGCGCTCAGCAGTCGGCAGAAGCTTGTTAAGCTCCTCCCGGACGATGTCGCGGATAAGTTCACGAATGCCCGGGGTGTCGTGGGCAAGGTCGCAAGCGGACTGCGAAATTGCGCTGACGCCGGGTAGTCTCTGGTAGTGGCTGGCCCGGGCTTGCAGAGCACGCTCGATGTTGGTGGCCTCAGTGATAAAACCTTCGACGGTGGTAGGCGGGCTCCGCACAAGGCCACCGAAGATGTTTTCCTTCACGCCGTGCATGAAGACACGCAGCTTTTTGTCTTCGGGAGCGGTTGGGTCGGCGCGATTCATCAGGTGGAGAACGTCTTCGACAAAGCTTGTGACGCTCTCGGTCGGCCCTTGGGTTCTCGCTCGCAGGAGTTCTTCATCACGCTGTCGTCGGTGCTAGTTGGCAAAGCCCAGGCAGCACGAAAATATTGGACAAATATTGGACAAATATCGGTCAAAGTTTTAAGAAATAACGGTCCCATAATGATTTGCAACCCGGCTCCAGATCGGTCCAATAACTTCAACCGATCACGGGGACAGCTTTGAGACCGATATCGCCAACCGTTTTGTGACCGATATCGTGAACCGTTTTCCGGCCAATATCATCAACCGTTCTTCGGCCGTCTTTCGAAACCGTTTTACAGCCGTCTTTCAAAATGTTGTGTGACTGTTATCGTTCAACCATTTTGGGATTTAAATGTCTATTGTTGAAATACGTAAGAATGCGAATGACTACGACATCAAATGTGAAACTTTTTATTTTCAATAGAAACGGACGCTTCATTTTAAAGGGAATCGGAGATTTCTGACCATCTTCGACTTGGACGAGGCGTATGGTAGCCACTGCAAAAATTTCCACTCCATTTTATGAGTAAAAGTTTCGGGTTCCATAGTGCCAGCATGGTTTCCCGTAATCTAGAAACTGAACCGTCTGTTAAAAGCAAGGCATATAATTTTGTAAAATGACGGAACGTCTGTATTTCACTTTACGGACAGTTATCTGTTTTCCCATTTTATTGGTAAAAGTTGCTGGTTTTATATTGCCGGCAAGGTTTCCCGTAATCTAGAAACTGGATCGTCTGTAAAAACAAGGCATATAATTTCGTAAAATGACGGAATATCTGTAGCCCACTACGGAGGGCTATCCGTAGGAATTATGAAAGCTGTTGGCACTAAATAACGAAGCACTATAACTTTCGGCCTTGTATAAGGCTAAAGTTACAAGCCATCCGTACCACCCGCACCTCCGATACATCAGTGGACTCCCCTGGAAGGGCTTTACCTCTGCCAGGGGTGTCACCTGACGTATTGGAGGTGCAGGATTGGTGCGGATGGCTCATAGCTATGGGCTTCAAGAAGACAGAAAGGTCTAGTGCTCCGTTATTTAGTGCGAACAGCTTCCATGTTCAAGCAAGCCGAAGTCACATGAAGCTTTTGGGGTACGGATTGGTATGGAGAGTTCATAGCTCCATCATTCAATATATTAACTTGTATCATTTTTTATCCTTAGACAAAACAACAAGAGTTCAACAAGAAAAAGAGCACACAACCTCTACTACTCATTGCCAGGATTTTGTTTGTGTGAGATCAGCTGTTCGTAGAGATGACAGCTGAACAAACGAACCAATTAAGAAGTTTCGCCACAATGCCTTTATTGGAAGAAGGCATGCCTTGCTTGAAGTTGGGAGAAATTTTACATTACAGTTGTCCTTGTGCTCGCCGTCTAGATGCCCCTCCATGCTTGTGCTTATAGTTGTCCTTCAATTGAAGACCTCTTCGATATCTTCATGGTGCAGGTAATGGCAGCCTGAAACAAAAAGCAAAAGAGGATTCGAAATCAATACATAATCACAACAAACTGTATATGACATACATGGTTAACATCAGCAAGCAACGTGTTTACTACCTAGCCCAGCTCCCCACCTTTCTACAGCACATGGTATATAAAACAAACCTCCCATAAATTGAACCAAAGTAAAAATTTTCATTCATTTGAATACCCAACACAACAAGTGCTTGAGAAATAAAACTACCAAATTAAAATTTGCATAACCATTTAGTGATATTAAGCACATTCAAGTGAGCCATATCTCCTTTAGAGTATACAGTAGGCTCACAATAATTCAAACTCGGAGATTTAATACCTCTGGTTAAGTCAAACAAATTTCAAAACTTGGGTTGTCCCACTACGTTTTCAATGTATTCATAACCCGCTTAATTTGGACGACGTTTTCGTGTCATTCATACTTTTTGTTCTCGCAGCCCTGTTGAGCGCACTTCTTTCCGAGCACCGGTGCACTGCGGAGAAGCAGCACCTGTCGAGCTTGCTTTCACAGGTGTTGCTTTCCTGTGGTGCACTGGTGCTCAGTAAGAAGCGCACTCAACAGGACTAGAGCAGAGCAGAGCCGTACATATAGATCTTAGTATATGAAAGGAGCAAGCAGAGCCAAGGCCTGCATCAGATGCAGATAGAGGGCTTGACAATCTCTCTTGGCCAACCAGAAGCTGAAAATAATCCCTTAGCCATGATAGCGAGAAACGGTTTTGATAAGTGCGTAAGAGTTAAATGTAGTAACTCTCCATGGTTGAAAATATGGTACACGCAATGTTTGGATTATGGCTATGCAAGAAGATAAGATGTAAGAAACAAATGTGCCGCTTGATTTCTGTTTTGCTCAAATGGAGTCTGACCGCTTCGACGCCTGGTGTGCGGATTACGTCAATCGTTCAGCTGGTCGCGCACACTTTTTATATATTCTATATCTTCTACCGTGATTTTGCATGACTGCGATCAAAACATAACTGCACCCCAGTCATCGAGAGTTACTCCGATGAGCTTATTAATTTGTTTCTCACAACCCTGCCAGGATATTATGCGCGGCTGCTGGTTGGCCACATACGAATTTGTGAAAACACTCTGGGACACGCCCAGCCCACCTTAAGCCAAAGGCGCCTCCTCATTTGCCTTCTGTACATCCTAATGAATGGTTAAACTATCTCTATATACGTCTCTGAAGCAGAGGACACATGAGCGGCAAAAAGGGCGCCGCGCAGCAGTTTCCATATCAATTTGCATGGATGCTGTGATGTGGCGGCATGGCTTTATATCGCAGTGTTCACGCAAGTTGCTATGGAAACTGCAGCACAATGTCCGTTTCCATTACTCATGGGTCCCTGCTTAACAGTCCGTAATAGACAACTTTTTTGCTGGTTGAACAAACTTAATTTTGTTTCGAGGTGTCATGTGCTGTCTAAACAGTCCCTGATAAACAACATTTTTGAGGGTTAAATAAACTTATGTCATAAATTTTACCAATGTTTCATGAATGGCATACCAGCTTATGATTAATGGGCCTGTGCAGAGGAAATCATGAAATATCTGTTTTGTATGTGTAGCCATCCATATAGAAAATCATAATTTATCTTGCAACATATTTAGATGAACTTCTTATAATTCGAGCTTTCGATAATTTATACAAAATCCGTGACTTCCTGGAGTTTAAATTAATGAGTCTACTGTGTGTCACATTCAAATTAAGGGTTTAGCTTCTTGGGCTTAATGATATCTGAACCTTTTCCTTTGGCAGTGCATTAAATGTAAAATAGTACAGCAATATATATGCTCTAGTTTGTGCACTGGCACAGGCTTGTGCAAATAAGTCAAACTAGCATTAAAGAGAACCTGAAGCACTTTGCAAGAAATCTGAGTTAGGAGCAGACTTCCATAGCATTTTGGCTCGTTAATTCAGTAATCGCACTAAACTTGGGCAAAAGTCAACGTAAACTGCATTTATTTTGAAAAATATGTGCAGCGATTATAGCAGGGCATGCATTGAGCCTTTCTTCCACCTGTAACCTGTCCAAAGCTTCGTGACGTCACCGTTGGCATCCCCAAGTCAGCCTATTGGTGAGCAAGGGTTATCGGACCCTGCTGATGATGTCACTTTTGCTAGTCTTTATCTCCGTTACTTTAAATTTTAACTAACGTTTACGACGCTGCTAGTAACAAGATTAGCAGAAAACTTTGACTTGACTCGGGATCTCTTTGGCTCGGCCTTTGGTGGCTCATGGACTGGGAAGCGGAGTTTGCGGATAAGCGTTCCAGCGTGTCCCTACTTGGCGACATGAGCCGCTTAGCATATCCAGTTCAATTCTAGCAGCCAAACACGGTATCCTAGCTACAGCCGTTAGACCAAGGCGTAATTCAAAGGTAGTCTAGATTGTGTTTACCATTTATAAATGTCCAGGCACATCTGTCAATTAGCCCATCCAAAGGCTTTCGGAGATGGTCACGAGAGCCAGCAGCTTGTCTTGGGCAGCTCACTGTCAGCCACTCTGTCCCTCTGTGCACAGTGCCACCTTCATGAGCTCCCACTGAAGAAAAGAAACATTATCTGGAAATTGTGATGACTGCAATGAGAACCAATCAGAACATCCCAGCAGCAGATGCTACGGTATGGTGTCTGGAATGCGCCTCTGCATTCCTTAGCATTCTATACCACCCATGCATTAAAAGTGGTCTCTAAGCGACAACATTAAATGACGCCACAGTAGCCGGCATGTCCTGCTGTCGGATGAGACAACCCTGGCGGTTGGTTGTACAACTTGTGGCAAAAAATATGAGCTAAAGGCAAGCGTCATTGCTCTCGCAACATACAAAATCCTGGCTGCTAAAGCTTCTGTGGACTGTCAAGCTGAGGGATATTCTCTACCCCGCAGCAGAAACTACCTCAACAGCCATGATGTTCACAACCTGTAAAAAATCCCATGGAAAGTACATTCAGGAGCAACTGGGGTAGGTATAGAGACAAGCTCTCGCACTATGAAACCATTCCACAAAGCTGCCATAAGCAGCAGCAGTCCATTTAGAGTGTAGAAGTTTGTCTTTTTCACACATTTCGAGAAGAAATTGTATCTCTGGATTCTCCCAAGACTCTAGTTTCCAAGCAGAGATTTACATAGGCAGGCTGGCTGAGTTCCTGAGTAGAAAGGTTTATGTGTCACACCACACGTGTCTTTTGCAGACATTCAGACAAAGGAAGGCTGAATTTCCCTGATCGATGGTGATTAGGGTGGAAATCTTCAGACTTCCAATCGCCAACTTCCTCAACATTACCGTTTTTTTCAGTTCATAGACACCCTGCACGAGGTTGACTTGGGTACCAATGGTCATTAACAACTGCATGAATCACCTGTACACATATGCGGTAGCTAATGGGTGCATCAAGGAGCAGCCAGGGTCTTTAAATCGACTGCAAAATTCAGTTTCTTAACCTATTGCGCTACGACTTTGTGCAGCGTTGCCCACAGATGGTGCATTTCTTTTTGTAAAATTTGCAAAGAGCGAACTTACCTGAGGAAAACATAGGAAAGAAGGCTTAACTCCTATGAAAATACGGCAAAGCCAAAGGTCTTCAAACAATACGACGCCGTTTCGCACGGGAGACAAGAGATGGCGAAAGCGGTAGCGATGCCAACTGCACCAACAAACGAGCATACGGCGCCGAAAGCCGGCTTCTTTAGTGGACAATCTTTTCGACTCAAAAGCTGAGCACGTTCCGCAGGCGGCGATAGTCGCAGAAACATAAACAGGCGCGGTAACAAGGAACTGCAAAGCAGACGACATCGGTACCCCCAAAAAAAGTCAAAATATCCCAACAAACCATTTTTCTAATCGATTATGTGTCCATTCAATATGTTTCATCAGTAAGGATGATAAAATAATGCAGTGGCAACTGATATCAGAAAGGCTCGTGCCGCTTTTGAGTCGAAAAGATTGTCTGCTAAAGACGTCGGCTTTCGGCGCAGGATGATCGTTCGTTGGCGCAGTTGGCGTTGCGACCGCTTGCGCAATCTCTTGTCTCCCGTGCGAAACAGCGCCGTATTGTTTGAAGACCTTTGGCTTCGCCGCATTTCCATAGGGGCTAAGCCTTTTTCTTTCTTTCCTTTTTCCTCAGGTAAGTTCGCTCTTTGCACCATCTGTGGGCAACGTTGCATAAAGTTGTAGCGCGATAGGTTAAGAAACCGAATTTAGCGGTATATTTAAAGAGCCTGGCGACTCGTTGATGCACCCAGTATACAAAAGCCAAATTCATTCTGCTGGGTGTCCCAAGGAGAGGCCAGGTTCTTTAAATCGGCCACAAAATTCGGTTTCTTAACCTATTGCACTACGACTTTGTGCTGCGTTGCCCACAGATGGTGCATTTGTTTTGTAAAATTTGCAAAGAGCGAACTTACCCGAGGAAAAAGTAAGGAAAGAGAAAGGCTTAGCTCCTATGAAAACGCAGCAAAGCCACCGGTCTTCGAACAATACGGCGCCGTTTCGCACAGAAGACAAGAGATGGCGCAAGCAGTCGCGACGCCAACTGCCGCCAACGAACGAGCATCCAGCGCCGAGAGCCGGCGTTTTTAGCAGACTATCTTTTCAACTCAAAAGCGGCGCACGTTCCACAGGCAGCGACAGTCGCAGAAACAAAAACAAGCGCGGTAACAAGAAGGAACTGCAAAGCAGACAACATAAGTACCACTAAAAAAAGTTAAAATAGCCCGACAAACCTATTTTTAATCGATTATGTCTCCATTCACTGTTTTATTAGTAAGGATGATAAAATAATGCATTGGCAACTGATATCAGAAAAGCTCGTGCCGCTTTTGAGTCAAAAAGATTGTCTGCTAAAGACGCCGGCTCTCGGTGCCGGACGCTCGTTTTGTTGGCGGCAGTTGGCATCGCGACCGCTTGCGCCATCTCTTGTCTCCCGTGCGAAACGGCGCAGTATTGTTTGAAGACCGGTGGCTTTGCTGCGTTTCCATAGGAGCTAAGCCTTTTTCCTTCTTTACTTTTCTTCCGGTAACTTGTGTGTTTGTTTGTTTGTTTCTTTATTTAACTCTGGGGAGTTGGGTCACTGTGATTTGGCGTTACGCCCATACCAAAAGGTTTACAGTGCCTCTTAAGCAGAGAGGGGAAGGAAATTAGATATACAAAACAAAGGTGTTTGCAAATTTTACAAGAAAAATGCAACATCTGTGGGCAACGCTGCACAAAGTCCTAGCGCGATAGGTTAAGAAACCGAATTTTGTAGTAGATTTCAAGAGCCTGGCCGCTCCTTGGGACACCTAGTAGTAACACACAACACCATAAAACTACCGTAAAACACCAAACGTGCACCAGTGTCGGAGTAAGCGCTCAACCCCCACTTTTGAAACATTTCAACTCATCAAAGAGATATTAAATGCCTACTCCCCTATTTTAAGCAAGCTAAAAAAATATATGTAGGAGGCACCATGCGCCCTGTCGCGATGGGCGGTTATCTCCACGATTAACAGAGAGCATGGGGATAAAACTGGTAGAGTGGCAAAGCCGGAGAGGAGGATGAGGGGTAGAAAATCGAAAAGAGCCAGAAAGTGATATATTAAGAAACAACTTTCCGTGGCAATGGAGCCAAGCCAGAGAGCCAAAGCACGCCGTTTCACTGCAGAGCTGAATATAGTTCAACCATAATAATTTCCTGGGTGTAACTTAACCAATTAAAAAATATATAAAATAGTTCCGTTTAGCTTGGATTTTAAAATGTTAGCATAACATTAGCCAGGATGTAACTAACTTACAGTATTTCCTTTTTAGCTCTTTTGTGTTTTATTGGTTTACGTTTGCCATAGGTTTTCTAGTTCCCTGCAAAACAAAGATGGCATCTTTATCATGAGCATCTTGGGCATCATCGGTGTTGTGTATTGTCGGTACACTCTGTGAGCTCGCCCTTTTTTGCCATGTAGGATTTTTACAAAGTTCGACAACCAATAAATGTCAAAACCAACTGAGCATGTGGTGTGCAACATATACGACAAGTGGGACAGTGGGAACCGGGACTCCCAGTTGTTTCCGTATACCGGTTGATTAGCGAGCAGGGGTGGGGATAATGCCCAGGACCTCTGGTTTCTGCAGCGTAATCTTTAGCTACACGTGTTCTGAGCTGTGGTGCGCCACCGACCCCCCTAGAGCCAGACGTAACTGAATAGAATCCAAATGAAATCTGACTTCGCGCCGTGGCGTGTGCGTGCTTCTAATTTGGTAAATCACGCCCGTACGATAATTTTTCAGCACCAGAAGACGTATGAATGACCTCAAAACACTGCAGTGCTGATGAATTTCGTTGATGTTGCAATTCGGGCCAGTTGGTTCATGATCGTGACAAGCGCCGAAAAACTAGACAGGGTCAAGAAGTTGACGTAAACACTGGCGCACTTGCAACTAACATTTATCGAAAAAACAATCTCTTAAATAGCCGTGAAAAACGTCAGTCATGACTACAACCGGTGTAGCCCTCTATCGAGAAATTCATATTATTTTGCCGATAAGGTTATGGATGTGTCAGTTGTACATTTCGTGCCTTTGGCTTCCATCTGAAATGCCTCGTGTAGTTTTCTAGATACTTTATCTGGGGATCTGGCGAAAAATTTGGTGTCATCAAACGACAGGAGCAAGGGCAGCGGCTGCAGTGCATGGCCGCTGCAGCCGCCAACTTTGCCCTACAAAAGACAAATGCAAAACAAAACACAAAAAAATGCACAGAATGCATGACCGGAGTTATGTACAAAATCCCAATGACATACGGTTCTATACATTGGTCAGACAGGTCGATGTTTTAACGATTGCACCCGCGAACATGACGCGGCAACACGACCAACCCCCATCAGGACATCTGGCAAGGCACTGCAGCCGCTGCCTTTGCTCCCAGTCATTTGACGACACAAAATTTTTGGCCAGAACCCCAGATAAAGTATCTAGAGAGCTACACGAGGCATTTGAGATTAAAGCCAAAGTCACCAGGTGTACAAGTGACAGATCCATAACCTTATCAGCAAAAGAATATGAATTTCTTAATAGAAGGCTACACCGGTTGTAGTAATGACTGACGTTTTTCACGGCTATATAAGAGTATGTTTTTCATTAAATGTTAGCTGCGAGTTCGCCAGTGTTTACGTAAACTTCTTGTCCCTGTCTATTTTTTCGGCGCTTGTCTACGATGATGAAATTTGCAGCATTTCCTGAATCGACGCTGCCCCTCTGCATCAGTTGCAAGACAACTAAAAGTTTAGGAGATTGACCATGGTAAAATATACCTTGTAACTCTGACTAAGTGCTTCAGTCAAAGTGTTGGCTTACATCCAAAAACATGAACGTTGGCAGGTACCTAGAATGTGAGCAACCAATGTGGCTTTTATCTTATTCTGGGCTCGATTTTGTTTTTGAGTGTGTTTACCTGTGTACTTGCGTTTCTTGTTTTTTCTTCGTACATATGCACGGGTGTATTTCTACCCTCACGAGTGACTATATACCTCCCTCCCCCCCTGCAATAATGCCTTCGGGCACTGCAGGGTAACCCGAAAATAAAGAGATGTGAATGTGCCTGCATGCTTGGCAATCCCAATTCAACTCCCTCAACTGCAATCCTCGTACAAAAAAGATGCACTCTAGCAACTGCGTGGTTGACACGCCAAAACTCAAACTGAAACCGAGACCAAAAGAAGTTCAGAACTATCTGGTGCGCTAACACAGAGCCATTAGCACTGCCTGCCTCCCCCTCCCTAGCTTTCTTTTATAGCCACAGAAAGTTCTGTCTAAGAAAAACAGGTTGCTGTTTTGTTCTAACTCAGAAGAGTAAATTGAAGGCTTTAGTAACAAACGCAAGCCAATGCTAATCGAGCACTTTTTAAAATGCTTCTTTGTAAAAAAAAAAAAAAACATTCACACCTTGTTTTTTGTGTGTTTGCGCAATTAACTAGCTCCGCAAACGGCAGCTATTCGTAATTCCGTGGTCAGACCAAGCAAGAGACCACCTGATCATGGACACCTACCAACTATCGTACCTACCAAGTGCCCATCCCCCAGCTCTCAATGATTATCTCCAATTTAGAGTGGGCGTTTGTTTGGTATTTTACAGTTTGTAATGTTGTTGTTTGTTTGGAAAAACAAAATGTCAGATAAATCCAGCAGGGCCCTACGGAAGCAGTGCATGGGCCCTGTTTCACCTTTTACAAAACACCCTGTCTTGAATGGCAGTAGAGAAACGGGTGGGGCCGATACGCCTGCAGGCCCTTGCCGAGCTGATAGCTGCTATCCGGACTGGTAGCTCATCGGCACCTTCTAGTCACCTGCAGTTTTTTCGTCATCACAGAGACTTCCTGCAACATCATGAATAAGACTCCGACTGACATTCTGGAACAAAAAAGAAACCAGAACTTGCTTCACAGATCAACAAAAGAACAAGTGCAACATTACGCTTCTCTTGTCGTCGACAGTGCAAAGACCATGATGACACCACCATTAAACTCAACCAAATAAGAAAAATTAACTTCTGCATGAAGTAATTGTATTAAGAACAGTGTGCATGTGGAACTTAGATACCTACTGATACCTTAAAAAATCCCGGGAACTTCAAAACAAAGTAAACACCACCTAGAAATAGCACAGCTCGCTTGATAGGCACATGCACAGCAATCAACAAGCCTTTTGACGTGTTCTGTAGTGCTGGGATACAAATCAAAAATCAACACCGGAGATGTGGTCAAAATACTTTAAGGTAGTACAATGCGCAAGTTTATCCTGAAGCTACTGTTGATTCCATGCACCTAAGAGGTTTTAAAGCTGGTTCACGCTGTTGCAACCGACTATGACCAAGTTGAACAAAACAGTGTTTTAAGTTGCTTACGACTAACATTGCTGCTGCGCAGCATGGTCATAAGCTGTCACAAGAGCCTTAAAGACTGGTTTTGTCGGACTCAGTCCTAGCCGGTAGCAACAGTGTGGACCAGCCTTTAGACTAAAATTGTACCCAGCATTGGGTCTTGGACATGGTTCCAAAAATGTTGTAAGAGACTCCCTTCAACTTTAACAGAACCTCAAGTATTCAAAAGCTGGATCTCACAGCTGGATCTCCTTGATTTGAATGTGTCTTCACTGTACAAGCGAGAGCGCCTGGCAGGTGTGCGAGTTTCCATTGCAAACTCTCCACTATATAAGCGAGAGCACCTGCCAGGTGTGCGATTTTCCACTGCAACCTTCGTACCAATACACATTCTATACCAGATCAGAGCATTTTAATCAAATCATTTAACCTCTTTCCCAGTGGCGTCACAAGGGGGGGGGGGGGACCGCCCCGGGTGCAGCGACCCGGGGGTGTCGCGGCGGGCGACGAGCGGGGGGGGGGGGAGGCGGGCAACAAACGGAGGGGTGTAGCCGCGGGCCACCGCCCCGGGTGCCGCTGACCCTAGTGACGCCACTGCTCCTTCCTCAGCCATGTAAACTATGTGTGCACCCCCGGGTTCTAGAAGTCACGAATATGACCGGGGCAAATTAAAACGCCACTAAGGCAAACAATAATAATCTTTATTAGCGACAGTAGTAGTACTCTGGGTGGCTCACAAGGCTAGACATATATGCAGGGGCGCGTAAGGGAGAAAACAACGGGAACGACGAGCTTAACAGGGTCCTGTCAACACTTTTAAGCAACTCTAGGCCCGCGCGCCTCACCACCGACTACACGCACGGCAGACCGGCGCGGAGCAAACGCCGTACGCGAGCGCTACGACGCCCAGCTAGGAGCGTGTTCTAACAACCCGCTAAACGCCAGCGCCCAAACCGCGCCATCCCGCTGGACGCGGCGGGCGCAAAAAGCCTGAGAGCGCTGACCGAGAGATACGCTGTCGCTAGCGTGAGAAAGGACGAGACGACAGGTCAAAGTAAAAACCATCCAATTCTTCACGCGTGTCGCCGTCCCGAACACATCCAAGGCGCTAAGATCCGTATCTAAGCGTTTGACAGCACAGATCAGTTTAACGCGGCCGACAGCAACGCGAACTTTCGAAACAATCTGATCAGCGTCCCTGCAGTGCTCCGGTATCGCAGAACATTCACGGGATTTTCAAGATAGCGGCTAGCATTTACGCAAGGTTTAAACGAACAGCCTCGACAAGTGATAGCGATCGTTTACGCGACGCCGCTTCGGGCCAGCGACACGAAATCGCGGAGACCGCTCAAGCGTCGAAAAAAGTTAAATATCATCCGAATTACGGTGGCAACGTGAGCTACGGTGTTCGGAAGATCGTCCAGCATATGTAGACACACTTCGGGAATGCGTTATGAATATGAAATTGGCAAAACTTACCTGAAGTAGGACCTCACCAACGCACGTTGAGAGATGCCTTTGTCTGCACGGACGGACAAGAATCCGGAAGCTGCTTGTGGCTTTGGATTGGAACGAAGCAATGGATTGGAATACGACTAGCCATAAATTTGAGTTTTGAAACGGGGTCTGGTCTCAGATGAGTGACGATAAGTATGTCTGCCGGGTATATATGTGTGTACTTTTCAAATAAACTTTAGTTGAGAGTGCGCCCTGTCCTGCTGTCTTTCTCTCTGTTCGTGTATTTTTCGGCGCTTTTCCACCGTACATATAGTTTCGGTTTCGACCCAACTCTATTGCAGTTTATATTTCGGTAGCCGGTGTCACTACCGTAATCATTAGGTCTGTTCGATTCGGCCAGAAAGTTCTGAACAAGTTCTGTCCGAGTTCAGACGAGTGCAGGAGTCGTGCAGCGGCGGCGCAGAACCACTGCAGCCGCCGGGCTAGGACTGGCGCTGTGATCGGCTTTCCGAGCGGAAGTGCAGGGTGTCGTCTGCATCTGTTGGCTCTTGTTTCCCAACGCCAAGTTGTGTGCTACATTTAATTAGTCGCGCTTTGATGAGACCATTCATGTTTCCTTAGTTTTAAAGTATAATAACGGAATCTTTTCTGTGAATATTTTTTATTCGAGTGTACTAAAAACGTTTTCTACACGAAATGTGTTTCTGTCTGCATTTTTAACGGCCGCTTGGTTCCTGTCGTTTCCATAAGCGTTCGTGTCCTTCACATTCATTTAGCAATAGTAGATTCGTTCCAAGTTTCTCGAGTTTCGCATTTCGACGATAGGTTCGCGGCATCAGGATGATTTTGCGTCGGGAGTCACTGGCGGCAGCGCGCGGTCGGCAGCGGTCACCTCGAAGACGAAGGCCTGACGATAGCGTTTAAGCCAAGACAGTTTTCGACCGTAACTTTGGCGTCAAGCTGAAGCGTTTATTCTGATTTTCAAGAAAGACCTGCGTGGAACTACCAAGCCAATGCCGATTCTCGGCGTTTTTCCCAGGCCCGTTAGTGGGCGTCCCAGTCTCCAGATACCAGTGGACAAAGCATGCAGTATTATGCTCAGCTACGGGGCATGCGAGGGCCGATGTACTAACTCCCAGACCTCTGCGATCTATCGGAGTCATCAGTATGCATTCAAGAGCAACTGAAGGCGGGGACTATCAAGAGTGCAATACCTTTCCCGTGTCTGTAAGAAAGAATATCAACACTGTGGAATCCCACATAGCATCAAAAGAAACGATTTACGTGAGCCAATATTTCAACACTTACCACAGGGAGCCAAACCTACGCGAGTAGGTGCATAAAACGCTTTCAGAATATCATAATCAAGCAAATTCGTACCCTCGGCTACGACCTCAATTCCGCGTCCACCGCGGGTACGTTATTATCATAAATGAGAGGAAATGCAACCTTCGTATCGGCGTTATTGTTAAACATTGCAGATATTTGAGCAAGAGCTGCGAAAAATGGCACCGCGAGCAGAGACGGACGAGGAGTGTTGTCTGCTATCGCCGTCTGCTCTTGTCGTCTGCTTCTGCATGGACGCTGAACTGACTCCGAAGCCGGTGCAAGATTTTGAGGAACTGGGTCTGAACTCGTTCAGAACTGGGATAAATCGAACGCGCCAGTGCAGCGGCCGTGCAACTTCCGGTTGAATCTAATGCACCAGTTCCTGCACTGCTGAACTAGTTCAGCCAGTTCAAGCGAATCGAACAGACCTATCAATGGAGTTATCGTGTTCTCAACGCAGTTTGAAGACAATTTTTGGGGAGAGCAGACATAATCTCCCAGCTTCTTCTCCTGTTATACGTTCCATGATAACCTTTGTTTGCTGATTGAAATCTACATCAACTTATGTGCAAAACAAAAACAAAACAAAAAACAGGGTGTTCGACATCTTAATTTAAGTTGATTTTTTTATTTGTGAGGACATGCAATTGCTTAATTAATCATTGGATATTTGTTTTAAGTTTTTAATTTTTGCTTAAAAATATTTGTATTTTTTTGGTCTGAAATTTTGGTCGTGTTGCGCGGCTCAGTAAAAGCGGGTTGTTTTGAGATTTTCAAGATCCCGTACAGCCGACAATACACCAGTGACGTAGGTAGAGGGGAGGCGGGGGAGCTTTCAGGGAAAGCCCTCTTCCTCCTGCCTCTTTCTCCTCCTCGTCCCTCCTCCTCCTCCTCCTCCCTCCCGCTTGGTGCATTATGGGAGACGTCCCATAATCCAACGCGCGCTTCACCGCGGTGCATTATGGCACGTTTCTCATGATGCACCGTGCGGTTACGCCGACGGCGACGCGTCACGATGACGCGTTACGGCTACCGTTTCGGTCGCCGTCGCCGTAACCGTAACGCGTCAGCGTAACGATGTTTCGTGACGAGTCGGCGTAACGCTTTTCGGGACGCATCGGCGTCGCCGTCGGCGTAACCATAACACGTGGGCGTAACGCTTTTTTATGACACGTCGGCGTCGCGTAACGCTTTTTCATGACGCGTCGGCGTAACGCTTTTTCGTGACGCGTCGGTGTCGCGTAACGCGTCGGCGTAACGCTTTCTCGTACGCGTAACGCTTTATCGTGACGCTTCGGCGTCGCGTAACGCGTCAGCGTAACGCTTTTCGTGACGCGTCGGCGTCACGTAACGATTTATCGTGACGCCTCGGCGTCGCGTGACGCGTCGGCGTAACGCTTTTCGTGACGCCTCGGCGCGCGTAACGCGTCGCCGTAACGCTTTTCGTGACGCCTCGGCGCCGCGTAAGGCGTCGCCGTAACGCTTTTTCATGGCGCGTCACGAAAAAGCGTTACGCCGACGCTTTACTATTACGCCGACGGCGACGCCGCTCAACCCGGAAACGGGCACCTAAGAGCTGCGCTCTGAGATGAAAGAAACATCAATCAATTAAGGTTTTAAAGTGTGATGGTTAAGGTTTTATAGGCAAAAAGCTTCTGTGTCTAAATATTGCTAGAACATGGAAGCATCCCGGCGATGTTGCCGCGATTTGGCTGGTGCAGTGCCGTCATTCGGTGTTGCAAAACAGAGCCCGATATACCCTTTAAATATACCGAGGATAGAACTTCATATATTTTCAGCAATATCGTTTAGAAGGTGGCTGCAGAAACGGCAAATGTTGCCGTCATGTAGCCGGGATGCAGCAATATCTTTTGGAAGCTGGCAGAAACGGCAAATGTTGCCGTGATGTAGCCGTCATGTAGCCGGGATGCAGCAATATCTTTTGAAGCTGGCAGAAACGGCAAATGTTGCCGTGATGTAGCCGGGATGCAGCAATATATCTTTTGGAAGCTGGCAGAATCGGCAAATGTTGCCGTGATGTAGCCGGGATGCAGCAATATCTTTTGGAAGCTGGCAGAAACGGCCAATGTTGCCGACATGTAGCCGTCATGTAGCCGGGATGCAGCAATATCTTTTGGAAGCTGGCAGAAACGGCCAATGTTGCCGTCATGTAGCCGGGATGCAGCAATATCTTTTGAAGCTGGCAGAAACGGCCAATGTTGCCGTCATGTAGCCGGATGCAGCAATATTTTTGGAAGCTGGCAGAAACGGCCAATGTTGCCGCCATGTAGCCGTCATGTAGCCGGGATGCAGCAATATCTTTTGGAAGCTGGCAGAAACGGCCAATGTTGCCGTCATGTAGCCAGTTCAGTGCCAGCATCATGAATGCTGGCTCTAGACTGGTCAAACTGGGCCCATATGGGGCCACCTTAACCATGCTGAGATCAATGTTGGCACATATGTGCTGCCTGGGAGGTGCGTCGCAGCTCGGCCTCGAATTCTTCCCACGACGAAATTGACGCTTCGTGGTTCTCAAACCAGGTGCGTGCCGTGCCTTCCAGAGCGAAGTAGACGTTCTGAAGGCACTTCTGCGGTGTCCATCGGTTATGGCGGGCCACTCGTTCGTAATGTTGAAGCCAATCTTCAACGTCCTCGTGGATCTCCCCGTGGAAAGGCGTCGGAGTCCGGGGTGCGACGGGCAGGTATGCGACGGCAGAAGCGGCCGGGGTCTCCGACTGGTTGGCCATCGTCGTCGTCCTTGTTTGCCTGGTCCTAGGTGGCAAGGGTCCTAACTCCGGGGGTACGCCAAGGGTCCGGCGACTGGATCGGAGCTCGGTCTGGTCTTCGTTGGGTTCTTGGGGTTTGTGATCGGACTTGCACTGCGGGAACTCCGGAGGGGTACGCGGCAGGGACATGCGTTACCCAGCACCTCCACCAAAGTGTCACGAATGACAAGTGATGAGGCGGCGAATGACTGAGTAAACTGAATGATTAATGGGGCGAACTTGTGCCCAAAATTAAAAGGAAAAAGAAAGATAACAACAGAGCGTCGCGGGCGTCGAAAGCGGCGGAGCAGCAGGATCGAACGCTGAGGCGAAACCGACTCCGCTCGCCATGCGGAGTCCCTTATGTACCCTCGTGTGTTTCTGGATCATTCGGCGTAGAACTTTCGGTGCGTAGAACATTCGGAACTTGATCAGACGAGAATGTTCTCGAAATTACGAGAAGGCCAAGTTGAAAGAATAAATAAAAGCACAGTCCCCTGAATGGAATCGAACACTCGCTTTCTGCGTGAAAGGCAAGCGCGATAACCGTTAAGCCGCGAGCGCGCTGCCTGCGTGGACAGCTGCGCTCGCGGCAATATATATATATATATATATATATATATATATATCGCGACTCATTTTTGTCCCCGCTCTGCCGAACCCTGGGTTTGAGGCACGTTTTTTGAGAGCTTCGTTTTTGAGGCCCTAACGATTTGAAGTGTTTATAATGCGTCTCAGCCTCGTCGGCATCTCCCAGTGTGATTGCGCGTCGTTTGACGCCACACGAAACAATACGACCCGCGTCCCCGCCGATGTTTACCTCGGCCACATACGTCGTCGCGTCGAAAGTGGCTTGCCAGGCAGCGACCAGTCGGAAAATTTTGTTAAATCACCCGAGACTAGGTGAGACATCTTGACACAGTCGAAAGCTGATGACACTACACAGGAGTTGGATCTTGCATCATGCGCGTGTTTTTATCCTTTTTAGCAGTACCAGAATTTTGCGGAAAGTTAGGGTTTCTGGTGTGACAAATAGCATGAAGAGAAAGGTGTCTTTTGTTCTCTTTTAGGTTGTTTTATCAGTTCGATGGGCTTGTCCAGCAAGGCCGTTCGGGGCCCGTTAGATGTTCTCAAAGGTGTGACATCTGTTCGAACGTAGAGTGATTGCGCTAGGACATGGCATGTCAGAAGTGTGTACAATGGTGGCGGAGGAGTTGGAAGTTCTGTTTTTCTGTATCAGTTGTATTGGTTTGTGACGATCATGTTTTCAAAGTGCGTATAAGATGTTTACTGAATAAAAGTTTTAGCTGCGTCTGAGACGTCGTCTGTCTGACTTATTTCCCTATCTCTACTACTTTTAGTTGTTTCAAGATTTCTCAGCCAGTCTTAGGTGTTTTAACAAAATGATTGACTTACATTAACTCGCCTCCGCGCTCAGTATATTTTCGGCCATTCGCAGTCATCCGTGGCGGAAATGAAACCGGGCGTGCCGAACGCTCTCTCTTGAACATCCGAGTCAGTCTCCCCACAGACGCGTGCAGAAAAACACGTGCGGCAAGGTGTACGACAGTCTCGGGATCAACAGTTAATTAATTTATAAAGCTTGATTAGAAAGAAAGGTTTCTAAGCTCAAAACTATCTCTTCATGCTGCACTAATATACTGTAAACAGCTGGATGTTGCCGGTTGTCCGAAACTGTAGACCTACTCGATCAAGCGACACTGCGCTGCACCCGATTGATGTGGGTTTGCGCTCGTTCCCATGGGGTTGGTCGCACTTCCTCTCCTTATTTTCTGCTTTCGCGGAAAGAGGCCAGCTCAGACGAAACGCGTGAAAAATGCGTCCATGTTGTGTGTCTAGTTCATTCCCCACCCGAAACCGAACAGATATTTGTGGCGATGACTGCGAAGAAGTTTACTCGAATTATCTGCGGGAATGGGGAATGCAGTTGTCATTGTTCGCAAAATCGTGTCGGGGGTCATTCCAAGTTCTTCGCTTCCTTCGATTTTCGTGAATGCCAAGCAAGAACGTTTGAATTGCATGCACTTTCCAGCATTATTTATCGCAGCGGAAGATAACACAAAAAGGATACGCAGCATGCGTAAGGAAAATGAAATGGAAACTTTTAACTCAGGCCGGAAAACTTAGAACACAAAACCGCAAAACTAAGGCTGAAAATTGCAGGGAGCAGGTTTCATCAGTCCAGAGAGTGGCCGAAAGTATTTAAAAGATAGAGCTGATAGAGGGCGCGAGATTTGCACCCACAACATCATCATCAGCAACATGGTGTTGGCCTACAAGTGTTTCGTGTAAAGGTTTATATTGACATGTCACTAACTTAAGCTGGTTATTAGCCGCACACCTTTGCTGACGAAATCCCTGTATGGCAATGTTGGCCTAAGGAATGATGGCAATAGGCAATGGGGAAACGTGCCGAGCAAAATATTGAATGCATGCCCCTATTTTATGATTCCAAGCAAGGTAGCCGCGCTCGTGTCCTTGTCCAGAAGCTTTTCTGGACAAAAAGTAATAAGACAAAATAGGAATGCAACAAGCTGTTGTATATCCTTCTTTTCTTTGTATAACAACTTTTGGAATACTAAATAAGAGGTCTCATTTATTTTAGAAACTGGGCTATCATAAATCAAATAGGCTGTAGATCAAAGTTTTTTTAATCGCACTCTGCTCCAGCGATTGATCTGGTAAGAACACTTGCCAGCCAGAGCTTAAAACATCATGTCTGGCCAGCCCGATCTCAAACTGCAGGTGACATGTTTGTTAATATGAGTGGTTTATTCAGACATCCGTATCATCCGTCGGATATTAAATGAGTTTCTATGATGATAAATAACCATAGAAAACTTGCGGTAAAATAGCTTGAAAATCAGTTATTAAGGAGGCCGCTACTAGCATTGCGCTGAAGCCAACATAATTGAATCAAAAGTGTAGCGACCATTATGAAATCGGGTTATTTAGATGGTTGTTCCTGAAATATAACAAAACTATTACGCCCAAGACTAAATGCAGTATTTCTATACCTTATGGTCAATTCAAAAAGAAGGTAGAAAAAATAAGTATTGCTTTTTAAAATTGATTTCCACTTGTACAATAATTTAGATTTTGCATTTTTTGAAGGAAGATATATATTTGGTGAAAATACCACGACAAAATTATTCACATCAGATAGATTAGTAATATACATATGAACTGAGTCAGCGCATAAGTGTAGTCATAATCTATCTTCAGGTAGCAATTAAGTGTGGTATCTTATAGAAAAATGACTATAATCCCTTAAAAGTCAATGTTTGATTAAAAACAATGGTTCGTAACAATCCAGGCATCGTAAAATATGCTAATGATTTGAGTAACGACAACTGTCTTAAAACGATGTACACTTTTTAGACAAAAATGAATTATATATTTTGCCGCAATTCACTGGGATTTCAAATTTTATTTATTTGAAGCTCTCTCGTTATATCTTTTTAAGGCCAGCTTTGTCTATCGAAAAAATGAGGCTATCCCATTTATATTTTAAAAAAAATATCTGAAAGATCCTCTTTGGCGGGCTGGGTCCAGTTCAAATTAAACCACCTTATTAATTAATTTTAATTAGTAAAAATAAACATATCGTTCCACTGAACAATCGGCGAAGCACCATCGAAGACCACTGAATTAACTGTTAAAGAGAAAACAGATAAGGCAGAGACAGCATTTTACGGCGTTCTGTAAAAACGATCAATTCGAACGCTTTTGTTGGTTTCGGTCTCTTATTGTAGCGCATATCTGCGCCCGAGGTCCTGCTCCGCAGTGCCGGATGCGCACGGCACACGTGCGCCATACTTCCCTCAATCATATGCAGAAGGCTAGGCGGCGGCTTCGTGCAGTGCGCACTCAGGGAACAAGACCGAAGGAGCAAAGAAGGGCTTGGATAAGTAACCCAAACCTAAAAGCGCGTCGAAAATGAGCGTTTTTTCCCATCCGTTCACAAATTTAAACAATATTTATCAAATATCAAGTTGAATATTTTTCTACCTAGTACGTTGGTTCAATTCTTGACGTCCGCCAAGGTCGGTACTTTGTTCTCGCAAAAACATTTATTTTATTTCGAACGGCATATTTTTTAGAGATATCGGAATGCTTCAGTAGAAATGGCCTGAGTATCTTACACCGTACCAAGAGAAACCGGCGTGCGATTCTACAATTACAATTGCGTGATCTTGATGACATCACCTCAGTATTCAAGGTAAACCCTATAAATCACTCCTTTCCGTAGCAGCAAGAAATCAAATTTCAGAAGCAGTTAGACCTTGCTGTGTTTAGTATACTATTCTAAACACTCAATTTGGTTTATATTATCAGAAGCACCTAATTATGCTCCAATTAGGAAGAAGCCTCGAGTAATGACCCAGTCATCATTTAAGACATGACTGTAACTAAAATGTGGCAATTTAATGGTAGTTGAGCCGGGGGTTGAATGCAGCATTCACACGTATTTAATTTGGTGCTCGTCTGATGACTTGCAATACAGCCATCTCTCTCTAATACGAGCCAATTTAGTGCCCTACTATATAATTTATATATTAATAGAAAACTGCGTAAATGAATGGAAATAAATATGCGCACAGCTAAAAGCAAGAATACTTATGAAGAATCGTGAGCGTTAACGTGATTCCAAAATATGACAAACGATCCTCAACTTACACCTGGCCTGAAAGGAAAGATACATTTTATATGTGAGGTCATCCTAAAGTCAATAGCAGTTCTGCAAGCTTTACCGATTCAGTATAAATATTAAAACTTACTGGATTTTGGAATTCCGCTTTCGAAGGTGGACACTTCACTTTGGTCAACCTCTGAGGAAAAAAAGAAAACCGTGAAACCCACGCATCTCAAGAAAATCAATGATTGTAACAAATATTTTGCACTTTACTTTATGAGTACTACCTGTTTAACTAAGTTTGTTTTTTCGCTCGTAGACATGAGTACAAACACTTGAAGTATTTTAGTGGTTGCACTAGCCACCCTCGTCATCATAGTAGAATTGACTGCGGACCATTCTCGGCATTTGAGTTCCCCAAACAATTCGAGCGCATTGATTATACAGTAATGAAGCAGTATTTGTTTTTTGAATCATACTGTATTGAAAAATCTCCGAGACGGAATAATGATGGCAAACCGCATACGAATATGACGGATAATGGGAAGAAAGCATAATGTTTTCATGACTAAATTGTGATTTATTCATGACTGAAGTCAGATGAATTTATGACGGAAGTAGACAATGTCTTCATGGCGGAAATATGATGGATTTTATGAAGGAAGCATGATAAATTCCTGATGAGTTCATGGTAGGATTCGTGATAGCGTTGTGATGGAGTCATCGCGCATTCAAGTCGCAGTGAAAACGGATATATAGTAATTCGGAACGCTGGGCAACGGCAAGCGTGATGACTGCACACTGATATAATCTTCTTCGAGGTCCTGGTGGAGGAACCATAATGAAGAAAATATCCGATCACGTACTTATTTTCCAAGTAGTGTTTATTTAAAAAAAAACTTACATTCAACATTGTGGAGCTTTACTTAAAACACGATAATTGCAAATTCTTGAATAAACAAAACTGCCCGTTGAGCTGCCAGAATAAAACTCCAATTCTGCCTGGTCAGGCGCTCACGGCTGGTGGGTAGATATCCAGCAGCCTTTGAGTGGACTGGGAGCAGACGTTAAACATAAATAATAAATGACATTAAGAATAAATGCTTGAAATGTAATAAAGACAGAATAAATAAACACCGTCTCCAAGAGTACATGATCGACATGTCTATCGTTTCCGTTATTTTGAGGGCAAGTCGTTCAAGCTAATCAGAAATACTGCTAACGCGCTTCACCTTTGGATTCGCACCAGCTTTTCGTCCAATCAATTTTACTATTTTCATTTCTGAATCTGACTACATGGGAGTTGTGATTGTACACTATTTTTAAAATGAACATCGTGTTAACTCCGTAGCCGTTTTGGGTAAAATAACTGGCTTTATTGTTAATATAACGGCATGTTGCACGTCCGACCTTCGCCGCTGCCCGAGCGAGTCTGTTCTTCTCTCCCGCTGGGTTTGCGCTGCGAGCGCGCTTCCGCCGATCCCGGCACAAGTACCGCCATCTCATGTCCAAGTGGCGAACCGCGGGTTACACTCGGCCGTCCTGCTTTACCGACCGTCCCGGTCGGAATCCTCGTCGGAATCTTCGGAGTCGAAGTTGTCTGCACTCCAGGGCTTTAGCTTGTCCACAGGAGCGACGCTGCGGTAGTGTCTCCGTGTCCGCCGACTACCGGGGAGGTCTTCGATACGGTAGCGGTCGTTGGGCAGTCGCTCCGTGACAACAAACGGTCCCTTGTACTTTTCCCTCAATTTTCTGGATTCTCCGCTGGCCGTAGGCTCTCGTTCGACGAGCACCACATCTCCCGATTTGTAGATCGGCGCTTGAGATCTGGTCTTGTTGTAGCGCTCTTGCTGTTTCCTTTGGTCGTCACGGATGTTTTCAATCGCCGCGGCTCGTCTCGCTTCCAGCTCGCGGTCAAATTCTTCCGAAAGGGCGTCTTCCACGCAGTCACCGGTAATACTCCGTGGCCGGTAGTTAAAAAGGAGTCCAAACGGGGTAGTCTTAGTCGCCTGATGGAATGTGTTGTTAATTCCCCACTGGACTTGAGGCAGTGTCGAGTCCCAATCCCGACCGCCTTGGTCTTTGGTCAAGCTTGCCACCGCCGGAGTTATCATCCGATTGTAACGCTCGACTTGTCCGTTCGCTCGAGGCGTATTGGTTGCGTTCTTGACGTGCGTAATTTTGAAGGCTTCGCACATTGCCTTGAATTTGGCACTGGTGAATGCGGTCCCTCGGTCTGTGATCACCATTGTCGGCGGCCCGAAGGTGCTGACCACATCCTGTAGAAACTGTGCTGCCGGTCCAGCTGACGTGTTGCGAACTGCTCTCAATTGCACGAACTTCGTGAAGCCGTCAACGGCAACAATTATGTAAGCATTTCCGGACTTACTCCTGACAAACGGTCCGAGATGATCAATGTGGACGGTGTGAAAGGGTTTCGCGACCTTCTCGATGCTGTGCAACTTTCCGGGTTTCTTTCCGGATGTCGTCTTGTGAAAGAGGCACTCGATGCACGCGGCGATGTATCTTCTCACGTAGCGTTTCATGCCTGGGAACCAGTACGTTTCCCTGAGTTTTGCCAGGGTCTTGTCCACAGCGAAGTGCCCAATGTCGTCGTGGCACGACTTCACCACCCTCCAACGTGCCTGGCTCGGAACGACCCACAGGAGTTTTTCCACAGAGTCGCTGCCTTGGAACTTCTTGAACACCTTGCCGTTGCGCAACTGGTATTCGCTTTGAACGCGACGGTCTTCTTTGGAGAGGTGTTGCTTTCGCTCAAGTCTCTCCTTCAGTGCCATAATCTTGGGATCATTCTGCTGGGCAATAGCGAGACAGTCTTCGATCCCGACGTTCGTAGCGAGGATCTGCAGACCACTGACAACTTCCATCTCTTCGGGAGGGTCGTAAGGAGAACGACTTAACGCATCGACGTGCGCCATTGTTGTGCCCTTTCGATATTCGATATCAAAGGTAAACTCCTGGAGACGAAGCCACCACCTGCCAATTCGTGGCAGAAGAGTTCTCTTGCTCATCGTTGCACGCACTGCATTACAGTCGGTCACCACTTTGAACTTGAGTCCGATCAGGTAGGTTCGGAACCTTTCGAGTGCCCACACAACCGCCAACGTTTCTAGCTCGTGCGAGTGGTATCTCTCTTCGTAGTCTGTTGTTCGTCGACTGGCGTAGACGACTGGGTGGAGCTCTCCGTTTGTTTGCTCTTGTAAGAGGATTGCTCCCAGCCCATCTTTGCTGGCATCAGTGTGGACCTCTGTTCTTGCATCGAACGAGAAGTGCGCCAAAATAGGTTTCTCGACTAGTCTCTTCTTGAGCTCGTCAAACGCGGCATCATGTGTATCGGTCCATTCCCAGGGTTTGCCCTTGGACGTCAGCCCTGTTAGAGGTTTGGCAATGCTAGCGAACCCCCTCACAAATCTTCGGAAGTAGCTCGTGAGACCCAAAAATTGACGTACCTGGTGTACGTTTGTGGGCTTCGGAAAGTCAGCGACGCACTGCAGTTTGTGACTTCCCGGTCGTACACCTCCCGCGGAAATGTCGTAACCGAGGTAGTCCACTTGGTCGTAGAAAAAGTAGCACTTGCTGAGTCGTAACGTTAGTCCGGCTCCTCGAAGGACGTCCAGGACCATCCGCAGATGATCGAGTCCCTCCTCTACGGTTGTCGTTGGGAGCAAGACGTCATCCATGTAGGCGAGTGCCACGGTGTAGCGCAGGGGTCCCAACACAGCGTTAATCATCCTCTGGAATACCGCCGGGGCGTTGGCCAATCCGAATGGCATACGTACGAATTCATAATGACCGTCCGGTGTGACAAACGCAGTCTTGTGTCGCGACTCTTCTGACATGGGGATCTGGTAGTAACCCGACGCCAGGTCGAGGCTCGTGAAGAAGCACTTCCCTCGAAGACGATCTAACTGGTCGTCAATCAGTGGCAGTGGGTACCTGTCCTTCTTCGTGAGACGATTCAAGGCTCGATAGTCCACGCAGAGTCTTTGTTCTCCCGTCTTCTTTCGTACCATCAGGATAGGACTCGCGTATTCTGAGGTCGAGTCGACGACGATCCCCGCTTCCTTGAGTTCTGCGATGACTTCCTTCGTGTGGACTCTTTCCGCAAAGGAGAGTCGATAGGGGCGGAACTTGACTGGCTCCTGAGACGTCAGCTCGATCTTCATTTCGGCCATTTTCGTGTGTCCAATCTCGGAAATGTTGCGCGCGAAGCAGTCGCTGTACTCATCAATGAGGCGTTCGAGTACCTCTCGCTGCTCCAGAGTGACAGAAGGCCCCGTTTTGATCTCCTCGCTTGGCACAGGGCGTCGTCGTTCAGCCGTGTTGATGTTCAGCTCTTTCCTCGGAGAGGGCTCGTCGTCTGGATAGCAGACCACCGCTCGTGCTACCCGCTCGTTCTCTTTGATGTCGAGGTTGTGATCCGACACGTTCATGATTGGCAGGCGAGTTTCGTTGTCCTCACTGACGTTCAAGACACAGCGTGGTATGCAGTGTTCACGTCCTTCTTGGCCCCTAAACTGTGCGTCGACGAACACATCCGTGTGGGGTGCACTGCCCGTTACGTGAAGTTTGACGAATCCCACATACTTCGGGGGAACTACCGTCGATTCCTTTGCCCAAAGGCAGACAGAACGCTGCGGCAGATCAGGGATCTCAATAGAGCGCAACGTGTCGTCGTTCTCGTGAACATTCTCGCGCTCCTCGAAAATCCTCACCGTGTTTCGACGTCTGACAACCGTCACGTGAGGTTGCTCCGTGAAAGGCTGTCCCACGAGAAGGGGTATAGACTGCGAGCTGCTGGGCACCACAAACAGCTGAACGTCCGCCGTCGCTTGATCGATCGTGATGGTAGCACTTGTCTCGCCGCACGGTGTAACGCGTCCAGATCCGTACCCTCCGATGGTAAACGGCACTGCCGGCTCTGAGTAGGATATCTTTAGGCGGTCCGCATCTTCCTGCCGCAGAGTAACGCACTGACTACCCAGGTCGACATACGCCCGCACTTCGTGGCCATTTAGTTTCGCAGGCATAAAGTACTTTTCATTGGCAGCTTCGGCGGCGCGGAAGTTTGCATCGACCACATTCTGGGCGACGCGCGGCCCGCTTTCTCGCTTTTCTCGACAGTCTTTTGCGTCATGACCCACGCGCTTGCAAACGCCGCACCGCGCCTTCCGCTGGGGCGAAGGGCAGTTCAAGGACACGTGACCGTAGTCGTCGCAGTTAAAACAGAGCGTTTCTCCCCTTTCGTTGAAGAGCGGCTTCCTCCTCGGTCTGAGCGGAGGAGGATCCACCCTCTCACGGCGCGCCTCGGACTTCGACCCTGTAGCTCGGTCGGCTCCGTTGTCGAAGCGGCGCCTCGAAGTCAAGGGCGAACCTGATGCAACTTTCAACGCCGGGGAAGCCGAGGACGCCATGTTGCCCAAGCGCTCTTCAAGGCGTTTTAAGCAGTGAAGTAGCTCTTCTGGGGATTCGTACGTGCGTACGCTGACTGCCCTGATAGCGCCTTCGTCGTTTAGTCCGGTTATGATGTACTCGATGCACGCTTCGTCACTAAGGTTGCAGCGACGAGCCTTTGAGAGCTTGTCGTAGTAGTACGATTCAATCGGCTCACCTCGCTTGCGACGCCGATCCTCCATGTCACGATGCAGGCGTTGCATCGATGTTGCCGACGGGAACGCGCGCCTGAGTTCTTCTTTCCATTCCGTCCACGTTTTATCCACCGACGACAGGGAATCGTACCAGCTCCTCGCCGGGCCCTCGAGCTTCGTAAGTGCGTTGCAGGACGTCATCCTGTCAGTCCAATGATAGATGTCGGCAAGGTCGTCGATTCGTCGGATCCACGTGTCAACCGTCGGGCAGCTTAATAAAAGCGGGTTGAACGACGGGACCAGCCGCGCCGTCTCCCCCACGCCGGAGACAGGCGAAGCAGCCGCTTGAGTCTGGAGAAGCGCCATGCCGCTGACCACTTCTCTCACCGCCGTCTGGACTGCGGCCTGGACAATCGCCGTTACGTCCAGCGCTGAATCAGGTCCCGTTGCAGACGGAGTCGGTAGTTCGTTGCCGGTCTTCTCCCCTTTGTCCCTGTTCCCGCCATCTTCTTCGTTGTTCGTGACGGTCGAAGATGCTGCGTTGCGAGTTACAGGACGCATCGTTGGGGTGAGCAGGCGATCGTTTTACGTTCGGGGCGTTCGCAGTTGATCCCACTTCTGAGTTGTTAACTCCGTAGACGTTTTGGGTAAAATAACTGGCTTTATTGTTAATATAACGGCATGTTGCACGTCCGACCTTCGCCGCTGCCCGAGCGAGTCTGTTCTTCTCTCCCGCTGGGTTTGCGCTGCGAGCACGCTTCCGCCGATCCCGGCACAAGTACCGCCATCTCATGTCCAAGTGGCGAACCGCGGGTTACAATCGTTTTTCAGCATGCCTCCTCGGTAGTCGATTCGAATAAAATTTCCAACGTTGCAAATAAAAAGGTAAACCCTTTACTTGACATCAGAGAGAGAACATGTAGGCTTCAATTTTGGTAACAAAAAACTCTGGTATTTAAGCTAACACGGTCGGGCATTCGAAAAAAAAAAGAAAAACCGAACGCCGGAATATGCAGATGCGCGATTGGTGCTCCAGTCAATGGCCCCAGGTAGCACCGAGTTCTGGGCCAAAACTTGGCTTTTGTCTGGGAGTTTAGGGCATTGAAAAGCCCGAAGAAGCCAAAGTAGAGCCAAACCTGGCCTCCCTTGGCAACAGTCTGGGTATTTTGGCCCTAATTTGCCAAAGAAGTGCCAAATTTAGGCTTCACTGCCTGTTAGTTTGGCTGTCATCTGGCATCTTTGCGCCTAAATTGCCTAACAAACGCCAGAGTTAGGCTTACTGCCCGGTAGTTCGGCAGATATTTGGCATTTTTGGGCCAAAATCGCCAAACTTATGCCAAAGTTAGGCTTCACTTTTTGATAGTTCGGCTGTCATCTGGCACCTTCGGGCCAAAATTGCCACAGATGTGCCAGAGTTAGGCTTACTACCTTGTAGTTCGGTTGACATCTGGCATATTTGGGCCCAAGTCGCCAAACTAGTGCCAAAGTTAGGCTTCGGTTCCCGATAGTTCGGCTGTCGTCTGGCAGCTACGGGCCAAAGTCGCCAAACAAGTGCCAAAGTTAGGCTTCGCTTCCCGATAGTTCGGCTGTCATCTCGCTGCTACGGGCCAAAGTTGCCAAACAAGTGCCAGAACTAGGCTTAGTGCCTTGGAGTTCGGCTGATGAGATATTTGATGTACGCGGGTGTACGCGGGTGGTCTTCATCTTAATTAAATAGAAATCAAGTTTTATTCCGCTGGCCACTTTATCTTATTTTGGGTGTCTCTTGATTTCTCCAGTCCAAAGGTGGGCTGAATGTTTTGGCGCGGCTGGACCAGGCTTTGCAAACGCAAATTGTGCCGGATGTTGTACTCGCGCGTAGGTACACACGCAAATATCGGGACGGGCCGGGAGACTGGTTCGACATTAAGGCGCGTTCACACCGGCGATGCGATCTAGTCGCGCGATAACTTTCATTGCAAAAGCGACCATCGCGGGCAAAAAGCGACGCGATTTGAGCAGTCGCTTCCTGACCCGACTTTTTGCGATGCGATCTAGTCGGGGAGAGGCTGAGCCAATCAACGGCGTTCGGAGCGAGAGTTTTTAAAAAGCGACTCGCCAACGAAGGCGTTGGACTCGCTCATCGCACACGCCAGAGTGACCATCGAATTATTTTTTTTTTGCGATGCGATTTAATTGCATTGCGCGACTGCTTACGTTTTCGGTGTGAATGCGCCTTTACAGAAAGTGCTGAGATCGAGCTAGCGCTGCGAGAGACTGATGTGCGCATGTCTCCTCAACAGATATCATTATTAGGCGGCGCATTGCAAAAGCGAGCGTGGCTCTGTGCGTGTCTTGCATTGTGACTGAGCACTGTCAAATCCTAGCGATAACAAAGAGCGGAAACGACCGGGGCTCCGTGGCGCCGCTCCCGCATTACACTTGGGGAATTAAAATGAAATCCCGGAACTTGTACTATTTGAGCGTGTTGGTACTTTTTAAACATTTAGAAAGTGGAGACACATAAGGGACGATACATACAAGACAATCTTTCAACCTCAACAACATTCCTTTTCGGCTTCAAGCTCAAAGCCCGCCCGCTCCGTGGGAGTACAGGAAAGGAAAATCTTGGGGGAAGGAGAGGAAGCGGGGCCAGGTACAATGCGCAAACGGGGCAATGCCTCAACGACCGACTCCGAGAACATCAAATGGACGCCGAAAGAGCTGCTTCGGATTCTCAGCACCCGATCGTCATTCACGGGAGAAAATATCCCGGCTGCGCCCCTAATTTTGCCGGCGCGACAGCCATGGGAGGCCACTGCGAGCAAGTCGGGAGAGAAATAATTGAGGCCTATCGCGGATGGCGACAGGCCCGCAAAACATAAGCACCCCTTCTATTTCGCTCTCAAGAAAGGAGATTATCTTTCTGAGGCCCACAATGGAAGCCGAACGCTGACAGACTAGCCAAGGCGACAAGGTCACCAACAGAAGCGGCCTTTCCTTTCATTCCGTTCCATTTCATTCCAGAGAAGGGCTGGGATTCCCCCGTCCCTTATTTCCCTACTGTTGAACTGGTCGGCATACACTCCCTCCCCTGTAGCTTTGACTGTACAGCAGGATTTTTTTTATAAGTTGTTTTCGTTTTTTTCTTTTACTCTAAAGCGTCGAGAATGCAGAGGGAGCTTAGCTGCTTATTGCTGCCCCTTCGACCTCGCCTTTTGCAAATCCTCCCCGCCTGCTTTTGTGTCTTGGTGTGGCTGTCAGGGAGCGCGACAGCCGCTTTAAGCAAATCAAAAGGGTGGAGTGAAACGCGTGACCTCTCTACGTAGGACGCGTAGGACAAAAACGTTTGGACGAAAATTTGTCACGTGACTCTCTCTGTCACGCTGATGGGATCTCTGGGGCTGTCGTTTTCGCCGTTTGCCTAGTTATAGAAACAGGCGGGTCACGTAGGTCCGGTTTTCGAAATGCGCTCTTCAGTGTTCTGTTGCTTCCGTGCGTTGCAGACGGGGCCGTGTTTTTTCGTCGTAAACGGCCGGAATACGTCCATGCCAATTTTTCGGTAACAGCCATTTCTTTCACCAAAGTTCGTGGAATTCTTGTGATGTGTTTGCTGGACACGCTTCGACAAAAACTGCTCTTCGCCGACGACGAGACATCAGTTGAATGTGCGCAACCTTCTTTCTGGAGAGTGTTTGTGGGGTGCCTGAGTTGGATTATGCATCTATCAAGGATTACATGATATCGCTCTTTTATTAGTAAGTACACCGCAAGCATGCTTCTGATAGTAGTCCTGCTTTCCTCTCAATCTCCGCGGTTTTTTGAGTGATGAGTTTTGCTTGGCATGAGGGCAGTGTTAATTCTATTTTATAATTTGCTTTTCGTTTTACAGAGAAGTGTGACCTTTGTGAATATGTCGACAATACACTGTGTGTAATGATAGTGGTTTAATAAACTTCTGGTAGCGATCGAAACAATTTTGTTTGTCCGTATATGTGATTGGATATGCAACAAATGTTATGAAACGTACACATACTTGCACGACGTTCGGCACTACGTCGGCACTCCTGTGGCAGACCAGAGAAAAGACAAACTTTGGCACGTCCCAAATAGCAAAATTAGGCGTTGCTCTGGCAGTTATGGCTGAAGTATGGCACGAACTTTGGCGCTCCTCTGGCGGACCAGAGAAACGCCAAACCTTGGCATGCCCCGAATTCCCAGATTAGGGTTTACTATGGCAGTTATGGCTGAAGTATGGCACCAACTTTGGCGCTCCTCTGGCAGGCCATAGCAACGCCAAACTTTGGCATCTCTGAAATACCCGAATTAGGCGTTGCTCTGGCAGTTATGGCTCAAGTATGGCACTACTTCGGCACTCCTGTGGCAGACCAGAGAAAAGCCAAACTTTGGCATCTTTAAAATACCCAAATTATGCGTTGCTCTGGCAGTTATGGCTCTAGTATGGCACTACTTCGGCACTCCAGTGGTGGACCAGAGAAAAGCCAAACTTTGGCGCGTCCCAAATACCGAAATTAGGCGTTGCTCTGGCAGTTATGGCTGAAGTATGGCACCAACTTTGGCACTCCTCTGGCGGACCAGAGAAACGCCAAACCTTGGCATGCCCCGAATTCCCAGATTAGGATTTACTATGGCAGTTATGGCTCAAGTATGGCACCAGCTTTGGCGCTCCTCTGGCGGACCAGAGAAACGCCAGACCTTGGCATGCCCCGAATTCCCAGATTTGGATTTACTATGGCAGTTAGGGCTCAAGTATGGCACCAACTTTGGCACTCCTCTGGCGCACCAGAGAAGAGCCAAACTTTGGCATGCCCTAGGATCGCCCAACTAAGGCTATAGTTAGGCACCGTACTTTGGCACTGATGATTGCCATGGTGCAAAAACCTAACTGCGCCAAAGTTGGGCCCTTATGTTTGCCAGACCTTTGCCCAAGTTGGGCATTCCTCTGGCGTGCTACCTGGGGCCTTTGCGAGAAAAAAAAAAGCGCAAGCCGCGCACACGACTCCGCTCGTCAATATAAACCTATCATAACCTGCGTGAGTAGCGGGCCTCTGTTCAGGGAACCTAATCTGTAGTTTCACGGTAGTGAATTATATCGTCCCGGTTGGTTAGGATAAAAACTGTGATTAAGTAAGACCATTCTAATTCAAATTTGTCACGACAACTACACGCACATATTCACATTGAATCATACTTAAGTAATCTTAAATTAAAAGTAGAACAGACAGGACGCAACTTTCTTACCGCTTCACTGAAAGGCGCCTTCAGCCCTTCGGTGCCTTCGGTTTGGTGCCGAGCGTACGCCAGTGTTGTACGGAACGGCGTTCCAAGGAACGGCGTTCCTGGAACGCGTTCCTTTTAGGAGGAACGAAGGAACGCCGCCGTTCCATTTTGCATCGCTGGAACTGGAACGGGAACGCGTTACATTTTTACTGGAACGGAAAGAGTAACGGCGTTCCTTTTTTTCGTCCAGTGGGGTAATTTTTATTTTATTTCGAACAGGGAAATTTTGAAAGTAAAAAACAATATATAGAAGTGCAGGATCTCGTTACCTTTTTGGCTACTAATCTTATGGATTATTTTGTGTGGTCCTCGCTTGCTAACAGTTTCGGGTGCAGGAGAGCTGGTGGACATTGATTCTTTTTTGAGTGCCCGAAACTGCGGTACAAAAAGCAAGGCTTTTAGTCGTAGGAAAAGACAAAGAAAGAGGGTTGTTTCAAACTCAGCTACTTTCTTTGGTTCCACGAATCCTCATACACCCAGAAATCTAAGGCCGACTACAGCCACTTGTGAACTTCCATAACGAGACCTACAGTTACAACAAGATCACAGATTGCCAGACATCGAACGCACCCTTGTATCCCGAACATTGGTCACTTAAAAGATACACAAAAAAAAAAACTTTATTTCTTCTCTTGTCCCCCACCCTTCAAAATGAACAACAAAGCCAACCTTACAAAGAAGTATTTGTAGTTTTTAAGACTGACCTTCCAAAAGCCCTACCCTCTCCTCCACTTGCTCGTCTTGCGGACAGCAACATCGAGAAGCAACTGTTGTTAAGTTCGAACAAGGGACTTTGTTCAATTGAAACGTGTGAGGTTGTTGTAAAACGCTCGTACAATGTTGGGTAAAAGTACATTCGGCTCGTCTGAATCGTCCACTACAAACATGAATATGGTTAAAAGCTGAGATTTTTAACTTGAATATATCAACAAATGAAACCCTGCTTCCGCTTGTTTTCTTCTCCTGTTGCCCTTCCATGACGACATACAAACTCGTATGTTGACTACTAATGGGATAGATAAAAAAAAACTCTGCTTGATTTAACTAAATATAGTAATTAGCAAAATACAAATGTAACGTATATGTAACGATACGTTCCATTTTTTAAACTGTAACGGGAACGAGTTCCTTTTTCACAGATGTAACTTGTAACGGGAACGCGTTCCAAAAATCAGAAGGAACGAGGAACGAGCTTTCGTTCCTTTTTTTGAGGAACGTGTACAACACTGGCGTACGCCCTAGCCAGTTATTGCCGCTGTTGCCTGGTCTGAGGCGGCACGCCAGCTGTGGAGCGCTGGCCGCGCTTAGCTGATCATTAAGAAGTGTAGTCTAGTTGAAATATATTTAAAAAAGTACTGGCCCACCAAACCTCTCTCACGGCCGTAGATCTTCTAACTTTCACAATAAATCGAGAAAAACACCGACCGTTGGTACCGAATGCTGATGCCAAGTGGAAGGGCGGAACCAGTCGCTTTGGCAGCCGCAGTATAGGCGCGCAACGGCTTCAATATTGGCTCGAATGGCATGGCAGCTCACAAGCTTGTCTCGATCGGTCAGTTTTGGTTAGGTCGGCGGTGCGGCCGGGGCCTCTCTGAGTCTGGATTTGCACTCGACGGTGCCTCTCCAAAGGCTCAACTAGGCCGAATAAACCTTACTGACAATGGTGAATGCTCCACATTGATCGCCGAAGACGAACGGCGATTAGTTACTTGAACGGTGGACGTGGAATACCAAACTACCACGATTGCGGACATTTACATGCACTGACCGGAGTTATTCAGTTCGGCAGCAGTGCGCATTGGAGGCAAAACTAATCGCCTGCGTTTTCGCAGTTCCCCTGGCCAGGAGGATATCACTCTAAGCACCGCATCGCCCGTCACTGCCGTCATCGCCCGTCACGGACACCAACACGTGACGCTGTCAACGGAGCCAGGGCGCCACCTACGGCGGAATACACCTACAAGAGAAGCCAGCACACCGGCCCGGACCACAGTTCGGCAGCAGTGCGCATTGGAGGCAAAACTAATCGCCTGTGTTTCCGCAGGTGGGAACCAAATACGTATTTTGTACCCATCAAATTGTCCGTGCACTGCTGCCGAACACAGCAATTCTGACTGTTTTGTTAATTTACCCCTTTTTGTGCCGTGGTACTGTGTGGTCGCGCACTATAACCCGCTTGCCTGTTCCCAGACATGAGTAAAGAAGGTAAAGACGTTATCGGGAAAGCCATCCATGATCTCAGGCGAGATCCAGGGCTGAGCTTCGAACAATAAAAGACAATGTAAAAGATTGCAACGACACCTGTGACGGAGTAAATGAAATAAAAAATGAGATGAAGGAACTTCAACTAGAGATTCATGAAACTAACCACGTGAAACGAAGAACAAACTGCTGAGAACCGTAGATTAAGCGGAAAGATTGAAGAACTCGAACAGTACTAGAGGTGAAACAACCTGGAAATAAAAGGAGTACCCGAGGAAGGAGACGCGTACGACATTGTCCAACGAATTGGGAATCTTGTAAACGAGCCGATTTCAGACTGATATTGATGTGTGTCACCGCGTCCCTACTTTAAGGCCATCAGACAAAAATATAATTGCTCGCTTTGTGCAACGTACAAAACGTGACAAAATCTTTCAAAAATGTTTAAAAAAAACAGAGGATCCCAACCAGAGACGTTGACTACGGAGGGCAAAGCAGCCGCGTGCTCGTAAACAGGCACCTGACCAGTTCAAAGAAAAGGCTACAAGGAGCGGCGATTGCTAAGAAAAAGACCGTAGAAGGCTGGAAATTCGTCTGGTGCTCGGAGGGCAAAGTCTTCTCGGGAAAGAATGAAGGCGCAAACGTCATTAGAATCACGCGCATGGAGGATGTCGAACAAATAACTATCTAATAAAAGCGACTAATCCCTCAAGGCACCCAAGATCAGGATGGCCGAAGAAATGCAGCCCGATTGTTGCTACAACGATTGCCAGTCATTCAATCAGAAATATAAAAGAGGGGAAGTACAGTTTTCAGCAATACACCTAAACCTGAGAAACATAAAAAATAAATCTGACACTCTTGAAATATTCTTACAATCTTTAACCGCAAAATTTAGTGTTATCATACTCACAGAAACTTGACTGACAAAATAGGACATACCACCGCACCTTCTTGGTTATAAATACGAAACTATGTGCAGAGAGGAGAAAAGGGTTGGTGGCATAGCTATTTATCTAAAAGATAACCTGCAGTGACCAGATCATGGATGACTTCACTACAATGGACGAGAACGTTGAAAGCTTATTTGTCAAGATATCCAACACCATTGTAGCTGCCTTGTACAGGCCACCTTTCAGGCAATATGCTAGAGTTTATGTATTTTATTGAAAAGGCGTTTTGTGTTTTGGGGTCTAAACAATTTATAATTCTCTGTGATGTAAATATAGATACCATTTCGGACGAACCCCACGAAAGAACATTTTGAGACGTCATTCACTAGTATGCCTGTTACAATACGATAGCTCTGCCAACCAGGATAACCACATATACTGCAACGTCACTAGATGTCTGCCTTACAAATATAGAAAGCAATCTTATCACAGCCGGAGCTATCCTATATGACATTAGCGATCACCTGCCGATATTCTGCTTTGAATCTTTTTTGACCAGGAAAGATAAACGATGCACGGAAAGGGTTTGCACCGCAAAATAGACCAAGAAACCCTAGGAACTTTCAGCGACTTAACAGGACAAGAAAACTGGGATGACGTTTAGACAGAAAATGATCCCCTGCTTGCCTACAGAAAATTCCTGGATAAATTCAAACACCCTTATGATGCAGTTTTCCTCTTTGTGAATCTAAACTACGACCTAAAAAAATCAGAGAACTGTGGGTAAATGGTGATCTATATAAACAAATTAAACAAAAACACCGCAAGTACCATGTCTTCATAAATCACCGTGATCCCCGCTTACTGGATGAATTTAAGAACTGTAGAAACAAGTTGAACTCCGATCTTAAACAAGATAGAGTGATTATTAACAAAATAAATTTATGCATTTCCAGAATGACTATAAGAAATTATGCGAGACAGTAAGCAATCTAACGTCCCGAAAGCAACCGCGTTGTATGTGAAGGGATTGATAATTAATAATGAAAGTGTTGCCGGAAAAGAACTTTTGGACGAAATGAATCGTTATTTTATTGACGTAGGTACGCTCACGGGAAACCATGCTCTCGCAGATGACCGTTTACTGATAAGAAATCAACCAGGATCTATTATGCTAATGCCAACGTCTCCGCTTGAAATTGATAAAATAATCACTAGTCTAAAACCGATGTCGCAGCTGGTGATGATGGGATAAAATGCCTTACCAATTAAGCGTACCGTTTCCATAACAAGTCCAGTTTTATCCAACTTAATAAATAAGATGCTTGAGTACGGCAATTTCCCTGATGAATTAAAGATAGCTAAAGTAATTTATGTATATAATTACCTCAGCTATCTTTAGCTAAGGTGGGGGAGAAACCAAAGTTATTATTTATAGGCAAATATCAGTACTACCGATATTCTCAAAGGTTTTCGAGTGTGTCGTCAATGTATAACCGAAGTAACTTTTTTTTTCAGAAATACAATATCATAACTCAGGCTCAATATGGATTTCAGAAGGAGAAGTCTGCAGAACTAGCACTAATCAACATAAAAGATAAAGTATTTGAGAATATTTAAAGCAAACTAATCACACTTGGTATATTCTTAGATCTGCAGAAAAGCATTTGATACCGTAAAACACGATATTTTACTTAAAAAGTTTGAAATAAACAGAGTACATGGCGTAGCCTTACAATTAAAAAAAACTTATCTTTCAGATCGGTACCAATACGTATGCCTAAATTGTCAGTCATCTAGCAAGGTGAAAATTCACCATGGCGTTCCCCAAGGTTCTATTTTAGGACCTCTGCTATTCCTTGTATATATGAAATTTTTAACGGAAATACCTGGTTGCCAGGAACTAATAATGTACGCCGACGACACAAATGTTTTCTTTTCTGAAATAACAAAAAAGTTTAGAGAGGCACTAGCTAATGAATATCTGTTGAAGTTATCCAAATGGTTAGAACTCAATCGCTCATATTTAAAATACAAATAAAACAAAGTATGTAATGTTTAAGCCGGCAAATAAACGAGATGACAGCACTTTCCACATAACATTTGAGGGCACGGTACTGGAGCAAGCGACAAATCAAAAGTTTTTGGGCCTATGGCTCGGTATGGACCTTTCATGGAACACATGTTAATATACTCAAAGCTGACTTATACCGAGTGACTGGATGTCTTTTAAAATACAACAGTTACGGCCTACTTGGCTCAAACAGATCTTGTACCACTCACTTTTTTACTCAAAATGAACTATGTCATTATGGTCTGGGGTACTACGACTGGTACAAGCTACAATAAGTTAATCCTACTACAGAAGAAGATATTACGTATATGCGGAAATTATAAATGGGATAGAAGGGATCTGCGCACACAGCCATTATTTATCAAATATAATATGCTGATGGCAGACCAGATCTATTATTTCAAACTCTTGCAATGAATACATGTAAACAAACTTTACACCGCACCAAGTGATAAGTTTAATCCATACACATTACGAGATTCAAAGCGAAAGATCACAGCCATAAGAACGAACTACGGTCGCCAAGCCTTATCTCACCAGATAACTAGAACTTTAAACAGAACAGATATAGGTATAAATTTTGATCAAGCGTTATATACTTTCAAAAAACATCGCAGAAAGATGGTGGCATTAAATGGCATTACATTTCAATTCTATAATGTGCTCTTCAATTTAGGATGTCCACCAAATAGTTTATCCGAAGTAATGTCCTTTCCGTGAACTGTTTATTTTGTTCATTTATTTTTTTGCTAAAATAGGCTTTTCTTCAAAAATGATACATAGAGAGCTTGATCGCAAAGATTTTGTGCATTCTGGTATACCTCGTAACAGCGGGGTAGAATGATGTTCTCTATGTCTGGTGTTGCTTTTTATTTGTTCCTTAGTTGTTCCACAGTTATTTCATATTTGTTCCATAGTTTTATATTTGTTCAATAGTTGTTTCTTCTTTGTAGACTGTATATATTGTGTTGCTGAACTGTAAAGGTGGGGGGGGGGGGGGCAGAGGCTTCGTCAGGCACCATGCTTTATCTCTGCCCCCCTACGCGGGAAAGATCCGCAAACAAATAAAGGAAAGAAAAAAAAAAGCCACTGGGAACATGAAAGGCACCGATATATACCGGCGCTTCGTTGCCAACTTAGTGATCGCTTGTGGCACCTTAATGGAGTCTTAAAGGCGGCACGTGTAAAGATTGTACGTATAGTGGCACCCTAATATAATATTGATGTTTGCATGTATAACTATTGTAAGCATGGTGGCAAAATACAGGAATTGTTGTGGTTGCATGTAACAATAAAAAGCCGGATGGAATTTTGATGTGCTTAAGCAGGATGTTTGTATCATGCAGTTCAACTTTTCAGATAAGGTATTCAGTAGCCAAGTTGAAATGCTCTTGACGGCACGTGGGGAGGGGCGGAGGGCAGTTTCTGTGTCGCTTTTGAAACATGAGCAGTAACAAAATAGCACGCCATATACTTTTACGATACACAAACAAGAAAAAAATTACATCTCCAAAACCAGACCCCAGCAAATGAATATGCTTTACAAAATAAAAAAACAATCTGCACTTTCAGAAATTCGGCGACATGCTTATGGCCTAAATAAAGTCGAAATGTTTGTTAAAATATTGTATGTATTCGTCAAGTGCCGACGTACGGAATTTACAATTACATTTACAGCACAGTTCGACCTTTCTCTGTTCGTTTCAATTTCAACGGCGTCAACAAACTATCACTCTCTATGAGCCGGTTACTTGAGTAAATCTGTTGATAATGTTGAGCACATTTAATTGTCATGAGCTGTACGGGGAGTGGCGAAGCCGAGCATTTTAAGGATTTACATGACACCCTCAAATCTGCGGTGCACAAAAGCTCAAAATTGTCCCGATGCTGGCATCGAACAGCAGTCTACAATGTACAAACATTTGGAATGATCTGGGTTCGCATTAGTGCCTTCCTTGAATTTTTTTAATTTTATCAGTCATTCAAAGGCAGGCATTAACAAGTTTACATGATACATACTTATGTGCTGATAACTATCAAGATGGCAACACTGAATTTCAGATAATGGTCTGTTATGCATCAGTGGTCAGCTTAGGCTCCGCGAAGCTCAATCGGTGGGCGGATAAGGAAAGTTCGGGTTTAAGAATATTCAGTGCAGTGATGACAATCGACTTTTTCTAAGAAAATGATACGAACAAAGACACATGGCCTTCTCATTTCTAATTCATCTCTCTTGGTGCAGTGACCATTGGTGGTGTCAGCCTTGGATAAGCAAACCAAAAACGTAACCATTTATTACGGCCGTGAGTAGAGTAACTTATAACGTATCTTGATTATCTACTATGTTGTTATTTTTTATTAGTAAATGCGCAAAGCTAGGAAGACGCACCTTTTGCGCCTTGTCAACATCGGCGATTATTCCTGAAGGTTGGTTCGCACAGTACAGGTTTATTACCTTGCGAAGCTTGCGTACACAGACGTCGAGATACAACACGAATTTACCGGCATATCCTTTCCTCGGAGTGCGTGTATAAGGCTACTCTTTCAACTTGATGCAACGTTTCGTACAAATTACGGATATTCCGGCTGCTGTAGGTCATGTATTGACTAAAGTGTGCTCAAGCTTCGTAACGCGAGAAAACTGTGTTGTGTGAAACCGTTTTCAGCAGCATGTGCGAAAACATGTTTTTTTTTATATATTTTCTTGAAACTAACTGAAGGAAGATTTTCGACCCAAGGGAGTGGAGCTGTGTTTGCTGCGACAACTTCGTGACCACGCGTGTTGCCATGGCACGTTAAAAATGAAAAGTTTCGACGTGTATAATATTATATCGTATAGTAAATATTAACTTAGCTCTGACCGAGATGTCCAGGCTTTACACGATTTATTTTTATTACTGTGTTTTATAGTCACTTTTAAGCAAGATATATCATTTTTATATCAAAGCGTCCAGTTTGGTACAGTGGGATATCAGGCGTTCTTGAAAGACACTGCCCAAGACTGCGATGGCTATAAAAGAAGCGAATGAGAAAACGCGCTGCCAAAGATTCCATGGCTATTAAAGAAGAGAATAAAAAAATCGGTATGTTTGAAAGGAAGGCATCACCGGACAACTACACTTTACCGACTGTACTGGGACCTTGGATAGGTCTTTTCTTTTCGACTTCTGTTTTGAATCGACCCGCCGAAATAACAAACCTGCTCCGAAACTCATAAAATTACCCTCGCGAGGTACATATTGCCATATTTTGCATTCACGAAAGTATGTTTTTCTTTTTCTATGTGTTTCATGCCGGCATTTAACAAAACATATTTTTATTTTGTTTTTCTAAGGGCAATACGAAGGATGATTTCATCAGACCCATATAAATGAACATTTACCATGTTTTCAAGTAGAATTACTATACCCTTGCGAACGAATGAGAGTATGTAAATTCCAGGTACTAAAAAATAAGGAATTGTAGATTTGGCAAATATTTGTAAGGCAATATTTGGCATTATTCTGGTTCTTGAACACCGCGCTACGCTGGACAGTGTTCCTGGCGCCAAGGTAGTGCGAGATGAGTTGAGTAAAATTAATTTCGTTTTTCTGACATAAAGTGACACAATGTCACCAATGTTGAAGAGATTAAATGCGGAACATTGTCCTTTGAAGTTTAAATTTTCGGCAAGTAAAATCGCCTCCAACATGCCAATGAATAGTTTGCTTTATCACACAGCGTGCTGAGTGGTGTAACTTGAAAATACTCCACTAATATACGCAGTTTCATTGTGTCTAGAAGTTTGTTACATGCAATACAGACTTATCGAATTAATGGCCTCGAGCTTACTTACCTGACATAAACGTCGATTCTTCAGTGGTTCCTGATCCAGAAAAAAAGTTAAACAAGATTAGTTACAATGGGCAGCGGCTTCTACATTCAAAGTCCTAAAATGTATGAAATGCATTTTAGGATTTTGAATGTTTAATTTTCTCGCTAAACCTAGCAGGGAAACTCTGTTGGCGCATCGTTCACATGACATCAGTCTATCCGTCAAATATTAGCGGGTAAACGAAATCGGTGCATAGGTCACGTAACATAAAGTTTCCTGCCAAATTTAGGGAGTCACTAAAGGGTGTATGAGTCACGTGATATCCAGTTTTGCGTCAAATTTAGCGGGAAACAAAAGTGTTGTTTATGTCATTTGACGTCAATTGTTCCGCTAAATTTAGGGAGAACTGAATTGTTTTGTAAATCCCCTGACGGCACGTCACGTGCCATCATATTTTTACGCTAAATGTTGCGAGGAAACAATTCAGTGTCTAGGTAAGGTAAAATTTATTTCCCGCTAAATTTGGCAGAAAATTCACTGACGGATGGACGCATAAATGCTTAAATGGGAGATAGAAATTAAGAGAAAAAGAAACATTAATGTTTTAAAACAATTCAGTATATAAAAATCATACTCTGTTTCATCACTCACTCTAAGGGCCACGCAACAATTCTGTGTGGGGTTGAATTTTACACTGGCGTGCTAATACTACGCTGCATGAAACGCGTCTTCGACTTGTGTGCTTAGTACATATATACACACGTTACCCCATAAAAGTAACTAAATACCGTTACTCGTTACTCGTTCGAAAAGTAACTAAATACGTTACTACTTACCAAATCTCAAGAGAAACGCGTTCCCTCAACAAACAAAATAATGAATTAAAATTATCTTTATTTTGACGACCCACAACTGTTTTTGTTTTTTGCTTTATTGTTTTCTTTTTAGTAGGTGCCGAACCTGAGCAGTAGCTGTCTCCCGAAGTTTTCATCGGTTTTTTTTTCCCGCTCTCTTTAGAATACATCTTGAGCGACGTTGAAGAGTCGATCTACTAACGCGCTCGATGCAACGGCAGTGTTGTGCTACAGGAAGAGCTGGTGAATCTGGGATTCCTCTCTCCTTTTGTTCTCTCTGCTTCTAAAGTTGCAAAACGTCAGTGAGTACTGTGCTTTCCCGTGTTGGGAAGCTCCGGGTTTGCATTCGGTCTGTAAACGATTCTAAGAGGCTCAGCCATCGAACCTTATTGTGTACGCTTGGTTAAATACATTGCCAGCTTAGAGTTCAATTGACGCGTTCAGCGATAAATGGTGCTATACTATCACACATGTGTAGTTGTTTTTCGGGTTGCTCATCTACCTTTTTCTAAATTAACGCATACTCAGCTTAAAGCTAAAAGGAGGTTGTTTAAACGGTGTTGTACATGTTACTCCTCAAAAGTAACGAAATACCGTTACGCGTTACTTGGTGTTAAACGTACGTAAGTACGTTACTCGTTTCTTTTCTTAAAATGTAAATAAGTATGTTACTTGTTTCCAAAAAAATGTAAATAGGTAGAAGTAACTTGTTACTAGTAAAGCGTTGCAAACATGTCTGGTATTAGCGTCCCATTCACATCATAAAAGGAAATTGGTCTCGCAGTGGCAACACAGGACGTCACAGAGTCGGCGTGTCTCGTTTTCTGATGTCGGTATCTAGGCGGTCGGTGCAAGAAGTCTTGACAAAAAGTAGTGACGAACGTGAGTGCCGCTATCGTCGCGGAGTTAAAAAATCTGGCAGTTGAAGCTACGGTGGACGTTTACGCTAGAAGCGACCGGCAGAAAAACGCGCGCCTGCAAGATCCACAACCGCTGCCCTAACCCTGCAGGATTGCAACCGGCGAAAACGTGAAACTTTTATGACGTTCGTTATTATTTAGATGAACTCTACCGCGAAACTCCCTCAAACTAGCTCATACCCATCGCAATAAACAGCACCCTGTTTTTTGTTCGTTCAAAAATGTCGTCCCCGTTTCATCTCCCTACGTGCTGCTAAAGATTCTTCATTAGACGTAATTTGACCAAGATTGAAGGACTTTTTCTTAGGTGGCGGGAAAGACGCCGGTCGGAGGAGCTTTTGAGGCACAAGAGCAAACAGTACAGACATGTTTCTGAGATAACCGGTTATTCGATTAGGCTTAGAGCACATGTCTAGGATGCGCAGCCAACGGACGATAGTCAGCGCCTCCAATTAACCGGACTGTTGGACTCGGGTAAAACCAATATATTCGGAGGTCGCGCAAGAGAGCATACTTCGTACTCTTATTAATATTTATAATAATATAACTAACGTTAGCCTAGAATAGATTTTTGTTGTAAACGCAGATGCCACTAGCTTATTTTTTAGAGTCATGGAGCTGACTGAAGGTATTGTAGGCTCAAAAATGTATTAAAAGCCCATTCAGTAAGCAATGTTGTCTGAATGGGCTTTCAATACATTTCTGAAAGTTAATTCTACAAAAACTAAAGCCGGTATTTTTTTGCCTGAAGTGTGAATAAACACACACCAGAAAACAGCTGTTATACGATTCATGTATGTATTTATATAAGAAATTATTTTAAAACTCTAAGAGCGATATATACGGGAGCACATGACTTGGAATCAACATGTAGATTATGTTCCGCCAAACTTAGCCCGGACTGTTGGACTAGTACGACATCATATTTTAATACTTCCAGTCAAGGTTAAACTATTACTATATAACTCCCTGTTTCATTCACATCCCAGTTACTGTCATTTTGTGTGGGGCAAAACGACGGCTACAAAACTAGAAATATTGCAAACACTTCGGAAGAAAATTGTACGCTGCATGTAGTAGATCACCTCATGATTCCCATACTTTGCTATCATTTTAGCGACGTGCTATTATCATATATATATATATATATATATATATATATATATAAACATGGATATGCAATATACATATATATATATATATATATATATATATATATATATATATATACTTTTAGGTGGAGCCGCAGCTTTTTATCAGAATCTAGACAGAACTTTAAAACTTAAAAAATTCAACATCGCTTCACGGTATTAACAAGAAATGATACTTGATACATAACCCGTTACATCTAATACAAGAAAGGGAATGTACGCAAAACAAATTATGGATTCCAAATGCTAAATTACACACTCACAGAAGTTATAATTTACGATATTGTCACGTATGACAATTGATGAGGCGACAAAAATTGAATATAATCGAAACGTTTAGAGGCGAGAACTTCTGCCCCCCCCCCCCCCCAACCCAACAACAAAAAGGCTAGCGTCACAGGCGTCGATGGCGGCGCGACATCAGGATCAAGCGCTGGTGCGAGGCTCATCTTGACCGCCACGTGAACAAACTTTTTTACCCGTGTGCGTTTCTGGAACATACTGCCTGTAACGTTCGCCGTGTAGAACATTCAGACCTCGAACAAGCAACAGGGTTCTCGAATTTACCAGCATGAGACATTTACAGAAATTGCAAAAGCTACGGCTGCCCCCAGGCACCCATACTCCGTCCCTTACTAAGACCATGCAGTACATTCAAACCTACAGGGGAGAGAGCGCACGCACTCCCTGGTCAAGAGGAGGGAAAGGAGGAACACGAGAGGAGGGCTGGGATTTCATCCTTTCCTTCTTTCTCCTCCTCTTGAACAGGTCGGATGACACTCTCTCTCCCTAGCTTCGGCTGTACTGCACACTTTTAGTGAGATGGAGTATAACCTGGACTCTCCGCGCGATAGCCATGCACGGTAACCAGTCGGCCACGCACGCGGTCACTCTGCAACGCACGTTGCATTACTGCCCCATTAAAAAAAAACCTCCCCTCCCCCCCCCCCCCCCCCACAAAAAAAAAGAAGAAAAAAGGCAAACTACGGAGGTTTGTGAAATACAGTCCTGTCGAGCGTTGTACGGAAACACACCTGGTTCACAGTTCTTTCCAGCGTAGTACGCTAGAGGTGCACGACACGGAGGACTTCCGATCGCGGAGGGCGGTATGATGAAGTAAGTGTTCCGTCGGGCATCCCTTGGTAGTTCATGTCCCCGAGTCGCCGAAGAACCCTGTAGAGTCCAATATTACATTTTAACAGCTTCTTGCTTAAACCGCGGCGGCGAATTGGTGTCCGCACTCTCCAGGCTGAAATAGGACGTCGCGACGACGAAGGTTGAAAATCTTAACGTGATAGCATTAAGGAGCTCATGGCACGGCAGCCTCAATGGCGCACCGGAAAATCTGATTGACGCGAATAACTGGATAGCTTTGAGGAGCTTGGTGTCGCGCAATGCCAGAGAAGCTGGCATGTCTCGATGCGGCGATAATCCTGGTTGGTCAGTAGGGACATGACGTACCAGAAACATGATCTAGGCTCGTTTGCCTGGATGAGCGCACAGTTTTCATCTGTCGCGGAGGAGCGGAACGTTTACGTGCATCGCCGAGTCCACCCAGTGACGCTGCGATCCTGCCGTCATCGTTAGTTTGTAAAGAACTCTTATCCCGCCGTAGGACCGCGACTAGGCCGCCGGGTCTACCAGTGCTGGGCGCTCTTATGAGGCCTTGTCTTTTACGAGTGCGGATGCCACATCTATGTGTGCTCCTGCTCGGCGATGGTGTCCGGAACATAACACAGAAGCCGGAAATGCGGAGAAGAAGGCTAAGTGGCCAGAGGCGATGCGCAAGAAGCGGGCCGCGGATTTAATAACGTTATCGCTTTACGCTCTTAAAGGCGAAGCGTAAGCGTTCTCCGACTTTTTCACGTGTTGATTTATATCAACTTTCCACATGGTCCAATGCAGTCACCAACAGCCAGCCGGCAACATCAAGGCTGCTCCAGGAGAGAGAGCGCCCACGGTTATACCCTGTCTCGTAAATTGGCAAAGAGTGAACGATAAGCCCCACATCGTGTGCCGACTGCTACGATTTCCTCTACGTATACGAGCGCAACGCACACAGATTGAAGCATGAGGCAGCGAAAAGCTTGATACTTCTTCGCAGTAAACACGCACCCCGGTGATACGTAGTCTCATTCCGATTGGGCCACCAGGGCCATAGCATCCGCTGTACTGGCATCTTAGGCAAACCCGGCTTCCTGGCGTACCCCGTATTCCTTGCTTCAGACACCAGGATAAGTGGCGCCACCAGAGTAAAAGTTCACGTTTGAACGATGCAGCCGCCACTCTCAGGCATATCCAATGCTTTAGTTCGCTAGAGTAGCGCCAAACCAAGCAGCATTGCAGGTTGGCTATGGGCACACTGCTTCCGCTAGAAGCCACTACCTGTCGCCCAGTGACCAGCGACGCGCGCGGCCGCTTTGAAGTCAGCGTAGGAAGAGCTGTAGAGCTCCGACCCCACTCCCGCTGCTATCGCGATTCCGCCCATGTGTAGCGCAAGCACGCATGTCGACCTTGCAACATCCACCGGTGTACCGCTGCAGTCGAGCTGGGACTGCCGAGGTCGCTTCCCGATGAGTTAGCGCGGAGCCACCGTAGGAAGCGCGCGTATCAGCACTCAGTTACATCTGCAGGGTGCCCATAAAAAGAGCAGATGCTTTTACAACCTAAAAAATCACGTTTAATCAGGCAACTTTATGCCTACAGAGAAAGTTGGCACGTGTCCTGCGTCGGCGACCGAAGGTTGACTGACCCAAAGCCGCGCGTTATCGCTACTTTCACACACGCGACTCGTTCCAGAGATGTTCTGAACAAGAGCCCTCGCTGACATGCGAGAATGGGCTGGGAATTCTTAAGAATAGAACATAACTCATTATAAAACCCATCCTTTGGGAATGATTATCTACGTTAATGCGAATAGCATCAAACGGTGCGGAGTTATGCGCGTTCGTCAGGTGGCCGGCACACTCTAGATACGCCAGCCCACTCTTGAGGCGATTCTAAATTTGTTGACACTTTCACAGCCCTGCGCACGATCTCCGCAGCCCAGCACGTGCGTTTGTGTCACTTAGGAAGGCGAGCAAAGCACGCGCCATACGCACAAACACTCAAAATGGTACCGACCAGACTTTCTGGCGTCTCAGCTAGTCTCAACCAACGGTACTCTAAACGGTTGTTTATATCTTTACCATAGGACGCGCTTTACAGCGCTGTCACAGCTACCGGTGCGCGCGCGTTCCATGCACGAGGGCTCATTCCGCTCTCGTGCTAAGCCTCACGAGAGCGGAATGAGCCCTCGTGCATGGAACGCGCGCGATGGTAAAGATATAAACAAGTTTTTAGCGTGCTTTGAATGACTGCCTTCATAGCTCTGTGGTTAGCGCGTCTGCCTGCTGATCAAAGGGTCAACGGTTCGAATCCCGCCGGCGCCGGTCTTTTTTATTTATTTATCGACCCGCGGCGTAAGAGGTTAGATAGCCAGATAGATAGATAGATAGATAGATAGATACATACATAGACGAAAAGTGCGTGAAGTATCCAAGGAATGCTATTCGCATTAAAGCAAAAATGATCTTAGCCAAGCGAGATACGAGTCCCATTCCCCTGCGTGACAGCCGTACGCATTCCCAACCCCGCCGCTCACGGGGAAATATTTCATACACTTCTGTTTCACCTTCCGTCTAAACACAGCCGACGCTACGACCTGATGGGACCAATCAGACAATGTTAAAAGCACCAATCATGGTGCGCTTTACAGCGAGGTTGTATGTAACCCCTTAATCGTGTTTTTCGTGTCCGTCGCCAGCAAAGTAATCGGTAGAATAGTCTTCAAAAAAAACAAACACGCGTTTTATCAGATTGGCGCGAGCCTTATCTTTGATCCTGTGGTGTCGGCACTCTGTTTCAATAAGAAAACCACAAAACAAGTGTCAAAACTACATGATAGATGTTAAGGCGCGCGCGAAAAATACGAAGCACGTAGCGCTCCCCAGCATGCGTTTTATGGTAAAGATATCGTTGTATAAGCTGCCGCGGCAGTAGTAGCGTACGGAGTCTTTCATATATAAAAAAAGTTTTTGTGCGGTGCATTTACTAATAATTTGTTAATAATTAGGTATAGGCACTTTTGTATTTTACAAACATGAACTGCCGCTTTGAGTACCAAGCGACTTACGGTCGCACCGCCTTTGCCAACTTGTTGAGCTTGCTTATGTCAACAGTACTAGAAAACAAAAAAATTATACATGGACATCAAAAATTGGAAATTTAACAAGGGTCTTCGGCTGTACAATGTTATATCTTGGGGGAAGCAAGTTGGTTTATAAGAGAATACGCTTACGCACAATTTAAAATATCTCGCACTACTTCTTTCTTTTGACTCTTCACCTGGAAAATCGGTGGTTACATGTTTCATCTACATTTCAAGTAGCGCAGTTAAGGTCCTCTTTGTTCATTTTTATATAAACCGGCAGTGCTTTGGGACGTCAAAAACTGGAGCACCGCATGGTGTGCGTTGGACATAAAAATGGTCTATAGTGTAGTATACGATCGTTGCAGGTGATACCACAGCTTCGCCGTCTATGTGTCTACCTTCACAGCGTGGATTTGGAGCCCCAACTTTTCTTTATGGAGCTCAATCGCTGCTGTAGGAATTAGGAACATAAAAGGCCTAGTGGCCTGGGGCGTTTGATGGTGTTTCAGTGGTCCCATCAGCTCGTAGCGTCGCCAACGCCTGGACTTAAGCTCAAGCGATATTATCCCGAATGACACTTCGCGAGACGACGAAAGACTGGGCGAAACTAAAACGCTTATTGGGGCGAGCTTATGCCAAAACAAAATAGAAAATTCCGCCTAACGTCGCAGGCATCGACACGGCGTAACAACTGGAACGAGCCCTGGGTAGAGTGTTGATGGTGGCTCACCACGCGGAGCACCTTGTGTGCACGGTTTGATTCATCAATCGGCGTGTAAGGTTCGTGCGTAGAACATTTGCACTTCCAAGACGGAACAGGGGTTCGCGAATTTACCAACACGAGAAATTTACAAAAATAACAAAAGGTGTGTCTGCTACCAGGCATCGAACCTCAGCATGTTCACGGGAGAGTCAAGGCGCTGCCGACTTGGCTAGCAGCGCACGCCGCAGTCTACATACACTATCACTTATGCGAAATTGACACCCCGTCTGAATGTACCACAATATTAAATCCAATATACGGAAATCATGAACAAACCGTGTTTATTTTAGGATTTACATATCGTTTTGTTAATCGGTTAAGGCTACAATAATGCAGAATACTTAGGTAGGATACACCGCCAGGGTCGCATTATATAGGTGACTAATCGAGGGTGTGATTATTTGAATATTTAATTAAAATTTGTTCAATAATTTTAGAGAAGAAAAATAAATTTATCTTTAAAATTAGAAACTTGCTGAGCGTCATCAAAAATACTAAATCAGCTATTTAAAAAAAAAATTGCATGTCATGGCAAAAGGGCGTGGGTGCGCTAAACTTTAAAAAAGGTGTATCCATTACACGCATTTACAAGAGTCAATACGTCCCGAAATCTCATCTCTACGTACAACTCACTGACATTGAACTGACAGTCCTATATTTTAATAGATGCTTGATGACGGTACGATGTAAAATATGTTTAACAGCTAAAAGTACGTATCAAAGTTCAGATAAATAAACACCGAGGTGCTGCAGTAGGACCAAGAAACCCCGATTTAGGCGCCCGTTTCCGGCTTGAACCGCGTCGGTCGGCGTAGCCGTACGGTCATATGTGCCCCCCAGGTCACGTGATCCCCTCAAGGTCACGTGACCCCGAGGTCACGCATCCCCTCCCCCCCCTCGAGGTCACGTGACCCCAGGCCATGTGACCCCAGGTGATGTGCCCCCAGGTCACGTGACCCCGCTATACAAGGTCAGGTGACCACCCCCAAGATCACGTGACCCCCTCCCCCGAGCTCACGTGACCCCACCCCAGTTTTCCCTCCTGCGCTGGAATTAACGCCGTAACGCAACTCCTGTAACGACTTGTAACGCCGAATTAGAGCGGGGCTCTAATTCGGCGTTACAGGGAGTTGTAAACGACTTTCATTTTTTTTTCATTCAAACACACCTACATTAACTCTCAGTTCGTTGTCCAACTGGCTATCAGACGCTCTTGTAGTTAGCGGGTGCTTTCCAACATCAGTACGCTGTTTGTCGAACTGAAGTTTTGTGGTCTATTTTATATAAAGCGGTTGCAGCGCGATCAATTCATCATAAGTGATAGCAAAAAACAAGCACAGCATTTCGATGGCCTGCTTGGACGTCCCATGAGGCGCCTCCTTGGTGGCCCTGCTCCTAAGCATGTACTACTTACATCATATATATTTCTACGACGGCATGTTTTGCACCAACATACTGTAGCTCTCTATTTTTTTTTAAACGTTAGTTTTAAAAGGTTCTGGCACGAAAACACATTGTTGAGCTCCATTGGTTACCATGCTACCATAACAGGCTTTCAGGAAAGAGGCTTCTTCCAGCTGTTCAGTGTGCACGCGCACTCTCTGTGTCCGAACACCGTCATGCGTAACAAAATGGGTCTCCGGCCCACATGGTACGATGATGTACATGTTGCAAGATAAGCGTAGCGCCAACTGGGCCGAAGCTGCGCCGTCTTGTCGCTTGTTAGCGATGCCGTTGTAACCAATGGGCCGAGTAGGATGATCATATTCACGGTTGTCACGAAATCATCAACGTCCATGTTGACTCCTTCCAACCACCGGTGCAATGGCAGGCGGCGTTTGAACAAAGATATTTAAATGGTGTGCTAATTATAGCCTTGAACTATCATGTCGAGATATGCCAGAAGTGAATGCCTTTGCACATATAAGATGGGCTATAAAATGCGGTGGAGATGTCAATACGGCAATGTGAAACCCAGCTAAGCGAAACTAGCGCTAGCCGAGAGCTCCCTAGAGTAAGCTCGAATAAAGTTCACCGTTAGCCTCTTCTTATAAATCACTACAAACCAGTGTCGAGGCAACATTGAAAACGCCAGCAAAATCGGCGGGCGGGTGCTGCGCCACCAGTTGCTTCCAAGTGACAAAGCTCATTTTGCGGCTGCTTCCACCCTGACTCCTAGCATTGAACGAAGATGGGTACTTTTTGAACAGGAGGAAATCAGGCTGCTTTCAAGACAAAAGCCACCAGATGAAGAGGCATAATACAGAGCATATGACTTCTCTGCACAAGCTTGGGTCTCTGCGGGCAGCTATAGGTTAGCGTGACACGTCCTGATGGACTGAAGTCGAGAAAGTCTGTGTATTTCGCTTCAAAAGGATCTATACTTGGAGCCTCAATGGTCGTAGATAACGTTTTGGCTCTACTAGCCGTAGGTGAGACATGCCGACCATGTGCGTTTGCAGAATTCTAGAAAACATTTTGTTGCATTTTCGTTCGGTTTTGCAAAAATCAATCATTAACGCAATCTCGTGGTATTGAACAACATTTTGTAAACCTTGGAAGAGCAGGAAACTACGGGAAACCTATCTAATCAAATCCGAAGGCCTAGTAGACTTCTCCAGTGCCGAAAAGTGGACAGTCGCTGTATTTCTTTATTTATAGAACGCTTAGTGTAGACTCAGCATGACTAGCTGTCATCTTTCATACTACTAATACACATAGAAAGTCACCATGATTGACAAGGCTATATACAAATATTTCTCTAATCAAGGCGCTACGGGTTTGTTCACCGCACATCGCACAGCATCGGTTGCTGTTGACGGAACGGCATTTCACTTCACGTAATACGCAAAAGTGAGGACACAGAGAACGGTTCACAGAGGCTGGAAGAATACACGCCAGACTCGAAAATAGCATATTAATAAACAACTTCGATATAACTGTCAATTCGTCTGGGCGCTTTTGCCAGTGTCTGTGATCAGTTACTCTGTCCAGAGCTTCACTATTGAGTCTGTGTCGGTATTCACTCATGGCTTAACATCTCACTCGCGACATAGAACAGTGCCGTTGCTATAATTTTCTGCCATAGTCTATAGCACATACTGGCGGTTTCTCTGGTGTTTCACTAAATCTTGCCGAATGCGGATTTTGGTGAAGCTGTCTTCCTCCTCTCCACTCTCCAAACGTGTAGTGAGGATCCAATCTGCAACTTGGGAGACTTTAAGCTTCTTCCTACTCTTTCGCTTTGATTCTCGGAAGCGGGTTATGCATTTTGCTATATCGAGAGCAGAATGATTCCTTTGATTTTCTGGCTGAGTTCTTAAACGAAGGCTAGCGCGTCTGTTTTATAATTCAGCTCTGTAATTGGCAAGTTAATAATTGATGCCTGATGCTTGAACATTCCGCCAACTCCGTCTTTCGCGATTTGTTCGTTCCCTGACATATGTGTATTTAGTTATAATGCAACTAAATGCATCCATTTGGTGGCCACATTTTTCTTAAAATCGTATTTCTGATGCCTGCTTTCGAAGTGGCTTGGAGTGCCGTCTGAAACATAAAAGGGCTCGGAGAAAGTGGGTAGAATGTCCTCCAGCTGCCCTTCGATGATGTTCGCTGCAAACACCGCATGTGCCGCAATCTGTGGCAAATGTCGTCGTCCCTCGCAACACCATCGTTTAGCGTTCCTCTGCTTGGTTGTAGCAACGCAAGGTGGCAAAGACAGACACCACCTTGTTTTTCCAAAGATATCTCGTACGGCAGCGTTAGGGATCCAGACTCTTACATAGTTCAACCAACCTACTTCAGGTTACTGTAGTTTAACTACTTTTGCTGAGTAGTTTAGTCACTTTCTAGTTACATTTCTTTATTTCGGTAATTCAAGTAGCTTTTACTTTATTTACTTTGTCCGAGCAACTTCTACTCAAGTTAAGCAAATTGCTTTCGAATTTGAGTGGTTGTTTTGCCTATCAACAGACATACTCACGTGCAGAGGGTGATGCTCTGACGATCAGCTGATATTTGCAAAGAGGGTGAAGCATGTGGCGTAGGAAGGGGGCGGGAGAAAATGCTTGAAGAGTCTCGGAATTCTCTTTCCCAACAACTCCCCTTACAAGCCCCCCCCCCTTGCCACAGACACTGCTACGAGGCGCGGGAAGCGAATACAGGTTGCGACGCAAGAGAGGCCCAGTAACTGCGGACGAGCGAAGACTGCTGTCTGTGTTCCGCCGTAAGAAGACTTGACTCCTTTTGGAAAAAAGGGCTTGTCCCCGCTTCTCCCCAACGAAACTTGTCGCCCACTACAGGAGGTGCACACACTGTATCCTCACTCAAAGGGAGGCAACAAAAATGCAGCACCTGCTCTAAATACTCATATTGCAAGCTCCCAGTAGTTTGTGCTGTCCTCGAAGAACTCGCGTGAGCTAAAGGGCGACGCAAAGATTGCCTTTTTGCGCTGCCTTTCCTCCCAAACACAGATCATGCAGATATTCCAAGATTCATAGATCGTTCGAGAAACTTTCAGTAATCCATGCAACGTATTTATATAAAAGATAATAACCATAGCAGTGTTGGAAAGTATTCTTATGTACTTACCGGGGAAAAATGAAATGCGAACAGGGAGCGCGTGGCTTGCCATACAGGCTGCGCCACCGGAAGTGAGCCTTCCAAAAATGCGCGGCCTGATTCACGCCCTTCGGTAGTAAGCGCCAGTGCGCTGAAAGCTGTCACCGCTATCTTTGCTGGCTCAGCGCGTGCGATGCGAAGAAGCTCTGCCCACGCGCCGAGCAGACAAAGATAGCGGTGACAGCTTTCAGCGCACTAAGAGGCGCACTGCCGGCTTGGGGAGTGCCGAGCGAAGGGCGTGAACACATCGGAGAGCTACGCACCCGCCCTAGGCTCACTTCCAGGTGGCGCAGCCTACGGCAAGCCACGCGCCTCTGTTCGCATTTCATTTTTCCCCGATAGTACATGGTACTTAAAAATTTCTACTGTTTAGACAAATTGTGCTTTGCTTGAAGTAAACTCTCTGAACATGTACTTGCATTTACCGTCGGAAAATAAAACTCCCGACTTCAATGCTCCATTCCCCGAATTTGAAAAAAAACGAAAATTGCGGTATCGTCGTGTGAAAACGCGCTCTTCTCGAAACGTCATCTGGCTCATTCCTTTGAGTCAAGTATCGGCGGCTGCAAGACTCGATGAAGACCTTATTGGCAGATTGTGCCAAATAGCTCGGCAGCGAGAGTAAAACAACTGACTCTGCGGCGACTTGACCTTATGCAATATTTGCTGCCATTTCCGTAAAAGTTGATGCTCCTAGCGATTACACCTAGACAATGTATCTCCGGTTAAAACAAACTGTGTAGACGGTCTGTGCAAGGGCATCATGAAAGGTTGTAAGCTAGAAGATGGTTGGTCTTTACCTTGAAATGTATTGTGCTCATATACGTTACTTCAAGTACATTGCACCAGGTGTACTTGCTACTCTACTTGAAGAACAAAACCTGTCATTTACATTGCGCTTTACTTCAAGTACTTTTTAAACGTACTTACGCAACACTCTAAACATACGCGAACACCGCCTAAAAAGTCAAGTCGTGACAGTGTCCTCAGCGACTCTGTTCAAATGCCACATTCGAAGAACATCATTGACCAAAGAAACAAGAATGTACAAAACAATAGGCACGCAGTAAAAACCAGCTATTAAAGCATTCTGTTTAAAAAGCAAGCCGTTTTATATTTGGCTAGCACAATTTCCGCTAGCGGATGAAAACCTTCTGTACTTTCTTTTTACCATTGAAAATATAAAAGTTAACTTCAAAAGTAGCCTGTCATCTGCTACTTCTTTACGGTCATTAGTAATTTTCTCAATTACGTTTTATTTGAGTAATTTCTACTCTACTCAAATTAGTCTTGAGGTCAATACATCAGCAACCTAACTTAATTACCTCATTCTGCGTGACTTGTACATGTCTGGTCAGATCACAACTCTCAGCTTCAGAAAAATCGAAAGTGCAAAATCACAGTACGTGACTCTACTTGCGCTCTCCTCGAGCTATATGAATTTACTTGAATACACCGATGTAAGTTTCAGCGAATGTATACTTTTAGCACTCAGTGTTTTAACTCGTTGAGGAATGTCGCGGTCTTCAAATGCTTTTCTTGAACCAGTCGACCGCCACCTCTACACAGTCCATTTCGGTCTTGTCTTCCAGTTCACGTCCTGGCATAGAAAGGCATACACTCTTCTTATTGGAGCAGACTTGGGATGCTAGCAGGAAACGGTCTTCTCATGCGTTTTCTACGGAGGAACATGTTTTGGAACGTCTTCAAAAGTCATTGCAGCACCGTCCAGTTGCATTCGAGAGCGAGTGCAGCCTGAGCGAAAAAGTCAGCGCGAGCAAACGAATACTCATTCTTTGCTGCACTGGGCGTTTTTCACCATCTAGGATGAAGAGAATAAAACTTTGTTAAACCCATCTTCGATACCGGATGGGCTGCTTTGGATTCCTTTACGTTTCCTCAATGGATCGTGTCAACAACCAGTTAGTGGCAAACGTCTGACTGTCAATAAAAACTGCACAACGCCTTTTTAATAGGGCTTTGCCTCGTGCAGTCAGTGGCATCAGAGGTGTAATCAGAGCGCCAGGGCGATATCCTTCCTCTAGACGGAGGATGTCCTTCATTCGGGTAAGCTACCGCCTAAACTTCCATTTTTTTTTCAGCTTCCTTGACACCTCCAAAATGAGCATTGGGCTTCAGGGATACATGTCAGGAAAATACTTCATTAAAATATGAGATGCATGACGAATAAGAGGCGGTAGGGTCTTGCTCTGACGTGCACTTGGCATTGGAGACACGCATTGCTGCCCATCACATTGAGGGCCCTGGCTCCCTCTTATCCACAGGGTTCTTCGTACACATCGATTAGTTTACGGCCAATTTTCTTTAGGAAATCGTCCGTAGCCTCCAACAGTTTTCCCTAATGTAGGTCGTGCGAGTGGTAGGACTACAGTTAGATGGAAGTTTAATTGAATAACAGTCACTTCTGGAGCATCGATCACCTCAGACTCTCCCTAGAGCAAGAATTCCTCGTCGTTGAATGACGCGTCCGAAGGTGGCAGTGATGGCGAATATGAGGTTGATGATGGCCTTTTATTTTCTCATTGAAGTTATTCCATGTCGCTGCAGAATCTCTTACATCAATTTAAGCATTGAGGCACTCAGAAATTACACTCAGGCACCCTCTGTCGGGAGCACCCGTTTCAGCAATCCGATGCTCAAATCTGAATTCCTATGGGTACAAGATTTTGTGCCTTCTGTAGACAATCGGCCACATTAGTCGTTGTTTACTCAATTTGTCAGTCATGGCTCAATTCTGCCATCTGGCTTTCCATGAAGCACGGGACCAGGTTTCGTGTACGCCGACTTTGGGAAGCAGAGTGAAGAATAAATTTCTGCAGCGCCGTTTTTTGCGCGAGGCGGCAACCCGGAGGCGTAACACGTCTCCTCGAGCTGCATATGGCGGAGACGAGCTGTCGACGGCTACTCAAACTCCTCTCTCTCTTCTCGCATTTTCCACCACAACACGTCGGCCGGTGCTAACTCTTCACCTCGGGAGCAAACCAGTCTTCACAAGCAGATCTTTCTGACAGGGAGGATCTCAGCGACGTAACTAGTGTCCGTGCTTGTTGTTTCCCTACAAGAATGACCCTTCGGCGCTTTCGAATCCTCATGGGATAAAGCAGATGGAGAAGGGCCCTTTTCAGGGATAAGGCGGCCTGGTTTTCTTTGTCATCATCGCTCAGCCCCAGGTTGCCCGGGCCATTGTTGTGTTCCCCACGGGTAAACCCATGGGGCGAATCTGAGGCTTCACGAGTTGGCCTTTCGCGAAGTCAGGACAAGCGGGCTCCCTTTCGGCTAACTAAGTGGCAGTTCCTTTTCTGACTGCATACGTTTCCTTGGTTTATACGCGCGGTAGAGAGTGGAGGGGGCTCGCAAGCTTCGGCAAATACGCGGCATGGTTTCACGCGTGCACGGATGGCTAAATTGAAAATTTGCTCACAGCCATATCGAAACCGGCCCACTGTCGTGTGTGCGTCGGCGGGATTGTTGTCCCACGCCCCCGGTTTTAGCACGAACGCGGCATTGTTTTTGCCGGCAGAACTATTGGTGACCGCCGACATTCGCAAAGCTCTGGCGTCACCCTGGCCTCGGCACACCTGGCGTCTTTCCTGCCGCTTGTAGAAACTGGAGACGAGTAGGCGCAGGGGGTGTCGTGCCTCGTGCATCCCTGATATACGCGACTCCAGCAAAACGAACGGCACCTGGCAGGAAAACGCTGAACTGGCCGGAACAGGTCCTTTGCGATTTCTGCTCGTCTCTTCTGGCTTCCGTGTTTACATGTTGTCGGTGGTTTGCGCGACAGAACAGTCCTACCGGTGACTATGTCGTAACCGTAGTATCGCCTGCGACCCAGGTTGCTCTGCAAGTGACCTATGTAGCCGCGTGAGCCAGACATCTCTGCGTTTTATCAACGTTCATCAGCACCGCGGAAGGACAGTGGGCAGTCCTTTCCTCGTTTTCTCGAATAAAGTCAAGCCTCTGGAAGCTCCTCGGGGCCAACACATGGCCGCAGGTTCTGATGCGTGGAAGATACAACGCGGGGAAACCAATTCTGAGTTCAATGCTCACTTGCTGGTGCCCCAACGGCGTGCACTGAGCTGGCACATGGCACGGCACGACCTGGACTTCGACCGCCATATTTGCCCGATTGGGGCGTCCCCCATGCGTTCGCTGGAGTCGGGAAATAGTATTCGGTTCTACCTCAGATTTTACCCACATTTTGACGTTTTTTAGGCCCCAAACAATATAGGAAGTATTATTTTACGCGTACGAAAATTATAGGACGGAGTACGCTATTTGTCGTGGGAAACATAAATAAGATCCAATGTGCAATCTCAAAGTTGGAAGACAAAAAAAAAAACATATTTGTAGTCAACTTCCATTTTGTGTTCTCTTTTAACGCAAAACAAATGTAGAGTCTGAAAAGAGCATTGTCGGGCTTTTCAGAAGGTACCTTGTTTGTTATGTAATTCGGAATACGTCATATAGTAGGATACCGCCAGAATATTCCAAATATGATGAAAAAGTGAAACCTTTTCACATACAAAATCCCTTCAGAGTAATTTGAGCTTAAATACATTCACCATATCAATCATAATCTGTGATTGTGATACAGAGAAAACCTGATGGGATTTTGCAAGAAAAACAAATGAACTGGAAGAAAAGGGGAAAGCATTCAATCGCAACCCTCGAAGGTAAAAAGAATACTAGCGCTTCCATGATCTACAAACTTCAGAACGTAAAACAACCCCAACCCGAAGGCCGCGTTTTTTTTTTCTAATATGTTTATAGACTACAAACAAATGTCACACATTCAGTTTTTTTTTTTTTAAATAAAAGTTTTAAAATAATCAATTTTTTTTAACTTTTACACATTCAAATGTATGACACCTACCGTTTGTTAAGGAGTTTTGCTTTCTATCTTGAACTGATCCAATGTAGCTTGCCGCCTATAATACAATTTAAATGGAGCAATAAATTTAACAGAGCGAGACTCTTTATTTGAAGTTGATAGCGTTGAAAAAAGTAAGAATATTCCATGTTAATAAGGATGCACAATTGGTAAGTCTCATGTCGAGCCGTGCAAACATGTTTTTCTACGATATTGAGGCATGAACATAGAGCATACAAACAACATACACGCTTCTCGACTTGACTTTCTAGCCGACTCTCAAATCTAATATTTAACAAAACCAAAAAAAAAGTTAAAAATGTTTTTTTTTTCAACCATATCAAAAATTTTTTTTTATTATTTGCACCATATATATTTAACGTACTGCAATGGGAACCTTACAAAGCCAAGCTGTAAAAGCTTGAAATCTGATTGTGTTGGACAGTTTTGTCAGTAAATCAGGTTTCTCGCAAAGATATAAGCAATCAAAATTGGCGCCTCTTATATTTTTTTAGATACCCGTGAAGGCAGTTATTCTCTGATAAATAATTTTAAACGCGATTATTTATATGAAATAATATATTTTTTAGAAAATAATTGCCAATAGGTACGCTTTTTGACTTGGATTTGTCAAAGGTTACCAGCTCTTCCGTGTGACCGTATATGAGGTGTCTTAACATATTAAGTATTTTCAGAAAAGCTTAGAGTGCACTCCTTTTTATGAGTACAAAATTTGATGTTCTGTGTAAAAGAGAAATGGCAGTGTATTCTCGTAAAGGCAAGATACGCCTTAAAAACAAAATTTCGAATTGGAGGTCGATCTCCCAAAAAGCCTACCTTTTATATGGCTAATTGTTTTTCTCTGGCTACTTACTGCAGTACCTTATAAAGTAAAATAAACCAAAAAAAATTAATATTTTGTTCATATGGCGGCTATAAAAGCTCACATTTAGCTTTTCGATCACTTGTCGGCCAGAGGCGGATTTAGAGGGGGGTCCGGATGTCGTGACCCCTCTTGATTTTTTTCATGTGTAAAATTTAGGACGTGAAACGAGGGAGGGGAGAGGGGGTTTCTAAACATATGGTACGTTGACCAACACCTGATCCCCCCCCCCCCCCCCCCCCCCCCTCAGGAAATTCCTTCATCCGCCCCTGCTTGTCGCCCAGTAATACATGTGACTCACAAAAATACACTAACTCATATTTGGCTCCTCTAAAATGTTGTAGTAGCTACTTGTAAATTCTCTTTATCAAAAAAGATGCAAACGGCGAGTTATGCTAATAAAGGGTTTAGGTCATAATATGTGTATTGTTTTTTGTTTTTTTTAATTCTCAAAATCCGCCTCTCTACAGCAATATTTGACGAAGTTCAGCGAAGCTGTGCTGTGTGACCTAATCAATATATATTTATGATCTTTACATCACCTTAAAGCTCCAATTAAGCTCTTTCTTTTGGGTATAACTTTGACTATTTTGCGCTAAACATGTAACGCGGGACATTTGCCTGAAAAAACGGAATATTTAGATAAACTTGCAAGTTTGAAGTCGATTTTCTAAAAGAACCCCACCTCTTATTTCTTTGAATTTTTATTCATAGTTAGGTAATATGGCAGTCTGTCAGGAACTACCGGCAGAATTTGATATATATTGTTTGTATGGCCGCTATTAGGACTCGGGAATCTCTTGCTATGAGTGTTTTGAATGGGTCTTTGCATAGACGCTTAGCTGGAGCAGAATTTTGACGTATGTGTGACGGGCCGCAAACGACGGCTCGTGCGGCTCAGTGCGAGCTCCGGTGCCGCGAATGCGAGCGCGAGGAAAGGAGATATAAAAATAAAAAGAAGAAGTGAAGGTCTGCATGGAATCTCGGAGGTCGACGCGTCTTTCCTGAGCTCGGAGCCCATTCTTCTTGACGGCCACAACGAATCGTCACACTATGTAAGGTTTTCAATTTAACGTTAATACTTTTCAACAATATCTGAGCGTGAAAGCCAGTGAAGCTAAGCAACAATATTTATCCTAACCAATATTGTATTTTACTCGGCACCGGGGGGATTTTCGTGCCTGAGTCATTCGCCCTATGTATTGACGGGGAAGATACGTAACATCCAGATCCCCGTACAAGCTTAAGTCAAGAGGGAAGGCTCTGAGCAACCCGGCATGAATCACTGAAAATAAAAATGAAACCTAAACACATGACTAACACCAATGAAGCCTTAGACGCTACGAAATGCTCGTTATTTTACGAAACACTCCGTAAGTGCACAAAATAAACCGTACTTCCTAGGCGTCAGATACTAAATTGTACATATGTATATGCAATAAATATCTCTTTGACATAAGAAAATATAACAATTACATATCAAGTTCGATATTTCAAACTCAAAGCCGAAAGCGAAAAGGCCCCAGAGGAAATTCTCAAACGATCTGCATTCCCCGAATTGGGAGGAAGTAAGCGCTGTGCCGGCACTTGTGGATACGGATTTCTAAAGGTTTTTTAAGTGCACTAGTCCAAATTGCATTAATGTTTATGGTTGGTTATTGAGATAGCTGCTAACGATAAATAGTAAAACTTACACAGGCCAAAATTCTGCACAGCAGAGCGCATGTGCAAAAGTCTAGTTCGAACGCTCATAGCACGAAATTCGAGTCTTAATAGCGGCCGTACAAACGATATATTACAATTTCTGTTGGTTGTTTATGATAGACTACGATATTACCTAAGGTTGAATAAAAAAGAAAAGAAATAAAAGTTTGCTTTTTCTAGAAAATCGACTCAAACTTGCCAGTTTTTCGAAATCTTCCTTTTTCAGGCACATGTTGCGCATTCTATATTAAGCGCAAAATATTCAAATCATATTTAAAAAAGAACTTATTGGAGCTTCACGGTGATATAAGATCGATAAAAATATGTTTATTGGGTCACACAGCACAGCTTGCTGAACTTCGTCAAATATTGTCGCAAAGAGGTGATTGGACAATTGAAAAAAAAAACATTAAGGATTTTATGATCAATACGCTTAATTAGCATAAAGAATCAAATCTAGAGAATTGTTTTTTTAAATTTATATTGATGTAGCGTAAATAGTAGGGGAAAGAGATGGAGTGAAATATGGCACCCCCGATAAGCTGGAAAACGTCAGTTTCACCTGGTCACTTCAACGGTCCATAACTTGAACAAATTCCGACGAACTTGCCGTTTGCGTCTTCTTGTATTATAGGAATCGCCCGATGACATGTACTTGTTTTAAAAAAAATAAAAAACATTCGACCCAAAATTTGTGTGTGAGTCGAGATGAAATCACCCATATATATATATGTATATATATATATATATATATATATATATATATATATATATATATAGAGAGAGAGAGAGAGAGAGAGAGAGAGAGAGAGAGAGAGAGAGAGACAGAGAGAGAGAGAGAGAGAGACAGAGTGACCGGTTGTGGCCTCGCCACCGTCATCCCTCATCGCGACAAAAGTGGACTCATCCATCCAATGCTTCCTTTGCCCTACAAGCCCTTCAAACTTTCGCGTCAACAACACCCTCCCATTCAAACTTTTCTAAAACTAACCCACTACGCCATGTGGACTCCCGTCCTGAAGAAGGCAGTGTCAGTGTCGAGACGTCGACGGACGTCAGGCCCCTTTCTTATTTTTTTATTCTTAATTATTTTAGTCTATTTTCCATTTAACAATTTATTTTTGTAAGTTCTTGTGTTTACCTTTGAAATTTATTCCGTTCTTTTTCAAGTTTTGTTTTTGTTTCCCGCCTAACTAGCGTTTTTGCACGTAGCTCTTGACCATTTTTCTTAAATAATACAACTTTTTTCTCGGCACTTCACCGCTTTTTCTTGTATTACTTTTTTCGCCATTTGTTGATTACAAGACACTTGTAAAAATGCACTACTACGGTATGTGGTGGTGGGTTATGTGGCCAGGGGGACATTATGTGCGTGGCTACACCTTTGCGATAAGTCGGATATTTAACTAAACTTAATTAATAACTTTTTAAGTAGCAAAAATATTCACATGGTTTCAATCAGAAACATGCAGAGCATAATTAAAAACCCATATATTAGTCGATTATAGAACGAGTTAAAGCTCGTTTCAAACTCGGGGGCGCACAAAATTTTCCATTCGTGCAGCAGGCGCGAAGCTAGTGGTCGCGGAACGCGATAATAATGTAATCATCCGCGTTTTGCGACCTCTACGTTTGCGGCTGCTGCACGAGTGGTAACTTTGGTGCGCTTTCGAGTTTCCCACGAGCTTACAGTCGTTCTAAAATCGCTAATACAGTGGTTTTCAATTATGCTTTGCATATTTCTAATTGAAGCCATATAACTATTTTTACTAATTAAACAGTTAATTAGGAAGTTTAGTTACTTATCTGACTTATCGCAAATATTAGCCACCTATATAGATTAACCAGCTGTATAAATCACGTGAACAAGCCGTATTCATGCATCATTTAGGAATGTTTTTTTTACAAATCTGTTCAGAATTAAAATAGAAAACTCAGTATATGTTTATACAACCAGAAGTTAGTGAGCCCTAATGGGCAAATGACAGCTGTAGATGCGACATTTAGATACTGCATTACAACTGCTAGTTTGGGAGCTTTAATCGTGCATCACGCTGCAGTTATACACAACCGCACGTCAGTGCGATGCTCATTCAACAAAAAACAAAAAAACAGGCAGGGGTGAGAATTGAGCCCAGGATCTCTTGAATCTCGCATAGCGAGTTGCACTTTAAAAACTTAAGTTCTTGAAAGGTTCCTCGACGCTTTCAAAACTCTTCCATCTCATGAAGAGCGGTTTCGCCTTACGCACTAACGCGTTGTTACACTATCGTCTTCTGGCGCACTAGACAGACAACTGGATGATGAACACTTTCGCATAAAAAAGGAGCTTCAAATAACGTATAAATATACCCTTGTTACATGAGCACAATTAGCTGTAGTTGAGCTAAGCCACTGTTAGCGGGTGTTCACACACGGGAGAAATCCCGGGATTTCTCGGCACGCGCGCATCACGAGACAAAAACGCGATGCTTTTGCACATTGCAAAGCTCTGGAGGTTTTCGTCGCGGGATGGGCGTGCCTGCAGAGGAATCCCCGGGATTTCTCCCTCGTGTGAATACCCCTTAACGCACAATTCTTGCGGACACACCCTGCGGCTTTGTAGTCAAATCTATGGACGAACGTGCGCTTGAGCATCTTGAGCACCCATCAAAGCAGTGCACGCGCGCTCTTCACTTCTTCTGAAATAGCTGTCCGAGAGTATAGTGAGGTAACTGGCGCCACCGAACATCAGTTCAAGCTGAGTTAACCGCGATTAAGAATGCCCGTGTAACAGGAATATTATATATTTTTCACGAAAAGCCTGTTTTAGGGGCAGCTTAAAATAACGTTTTAGGGTGCAAAATATGAACAAGCCGAAGAACCCCTAAAGCCGGAGTAAGAGCGCTTCTACATTATACAGAAAACAGAATGCATACAGATTCCAACGGGAGTCTACCACGAAACTTATAGCTCCGAACGCCGCATGCCAATGCGTTCAAGGTGAAAACTTGACATGCAGCATTCAAACCATGGTTATTGCGGTAGTATTTGCAGACTGTGTTTTGTATGATGTGTGAGCAGTGTGACCCCGGCTTAATAGTGCTTTTACGACCAAATTTTTTTAGAGCGTATCGCTGCGCGTGCATCGAGCTGACGTGTACTGGCGTTCTTTGCCACCGATCTTTCTTATCTCACATATTAATCTCTCTCGATGTACATGCAACTTCTGCCCAGGCGCAGGAGAACGTAGGGCCATATACGTACTGCCACATCCCGATACAGGTACCGGAAGTATGCTGCCCTTACACTGTTCTGCACCGGAACAAGGGGTGCCGGTAGATCGGACAAGCCTGGTCTTAGCTAAGACAGAACGTCGCTAGCCAAGGCGCTAATTCACAAAGCTGGCTGTGGTCTGGACCAATACTTCGCCTTGTACGTGACGTTGGCGCCTTCGTGCTGCAGGTCGGATGGGGTCGTTCTTAACATAATTATTACAATGTACTCTAGAGGTTAAATTTGCGCTAGTGTCTATGCAACTTCCTGGACGCGAATTAAAGCAGACACCAACGACTCTACTTTTGCGGTGCTCCGCTGCATTCCTTATGAGCAACGCGCTTACATATTGTCTCTTCGCAGGAAAACATAAAACTCTTCTGTTATTTGGATCTTACCGAATAGTATGTACCTTTATTAAAATTGTAGTGTAACAGCCTTAGCGCATTGTTCTAGCTTCAGTTTGCAATGCTTAACATCGCTATATTTCAGGCCTAAGCCTGTTTCACGTCAGGTGTGCAGAAACGAGCGACAATTCTCAGGAAAATAACTAAAGAAAGGAATGCAGAGTGTGTCAAGGTTCACCAGTATTCTGGTAACGCTTATATATTGTTAATATCCCAGTCCTGTCGCTATATGAAAATTACCCCGTCTTGCATCTTTACGAGCGGTTAAATACATCCAAAACTCAAAAATAGTGCGTCGACTATGAAAGGTCTTTCTTTATTTTCGCTGCCGGGCAGCTTCTATCAGGCTCTTGTTCTCAAAAATTCCAAGTGTGCGGCTAAAGTTTTGAACGTAAAACTAGCATCTTTGCAAAGTGCAGAACAGGGTTGTGTGTATGTTTATACAGCCTAGAACTTGGTCTGCCTCTAACGGGCGACGAGTCTCCCCAGCTCTAGATGAGAAATTTAGCCAGTGCAGTACAATCGTTAGCTTGGGCTCTTTAACGTGCATCACGCAGTAGTGATACACCACCGCACGCCTGTACGACGCTCATCTAGATACATAGGTTGCAATGACGTCAATTTGGTCCTCCTTTCTGGTGGCTGAACTTCCTCGAGGGTAGCCTTTACTGTGCGTATTCAACGAGCAGTACACGAGCGTCGTGAGCGAGCGGAAACGAGTGAGCACAGCTTCATTATATTTCTTTTCAATTTGTCTGAGAGCGAAGCCAACGCTAGAAGCGCGAGACCAGCGCTTTTTGCGTTTTTGCCCAGCTCGCGCGCTCGAGCAAACCCTGAAGGCACGGAGCTTTCGTGCTCGCGCTTCCACCTTTGCCTTCTCTCGCACATAAGGTGAAACGAAGTATAACTGCAGGTTTTGGCCACCAGAAAGGAGGAAGGATATGACGTCACGTGCAACCCATGTATTGAAACGGGCAGGGTGGGGATTGAGCCCAGGATCCTGGGTTCTGCAGCGCGAGCTTTCGCTCCACATGCTGCGAGGTTGTGTGCGCCAGTCCATTCGGCCACCGACCCCCGCCAAGAGCAGAAAGAGTAAAGAAGTGCGTACGTATTGACTATCGGACTATATTACGTGGTCTTCAATTAATTCTGATCATACATGCATCGGGAGGTATTGATTCAGTGTTACTGCCTTGTTCTTGCCGTCTCTCTTGGTATGTATCGATTATATTGAAAAGCGCCATCGTCCTCTTCTTGCTAGCAATGTCCAACAGTGCGCATAAATGCGTGTGTACGAAGCCATTGTAGCCATGCTTTAATTGAAATTAATTTATTCGTCTGCCTGACTGAGAAACGTTCGAAGCTACTTTGTGCATACGAATTATTCGCGAAAATTTGCTCTTTGAATTGAGCACATGGAGAAAAGGCACTCACTTTTTCAACAGAAATGCATCACCGGAAGATTGTTTTCGACTGATTGCTTTCTGCTTCAATTTGCGACAGCCCACTGGTACCAGTTGAACCTCTAGCCCACATTATAATGTCCGTCGTTCATACGTGGTCCCGCCAACATTAACAAATTTGATGCTGCATGCTGCAGAGGGTAGGCGCTCAGCGCTGGTCGCCACAGGGTGCCTCAATGTTCTGCTTAGGGTGGTGACATTTTGTTTTCAGTAGCCGATACTGACAACGCGAGGAATCAATGAAAAATAAAATAAAAAAACGAAAAACATGTTGCCGTAGCACAGTCAACTCCAAGAGCACGTTCGGAAAAACGCGTTCTCACTCGCATCAGTAAAAAAAAGAAAAAAAAAAAATCTTTGGATATTATTACTTTAAAGGCTGGTTCACACAGTTGGAACGGTTACGGCAGTATGCAACCGAAACGACCGTAACGACCAAAACACCGCCACTACAATGACTCATAAATTGCTTTGCTAAGCTACCCATTGCATTGCTTGCCAAGCTGTGTAAGGCGAACACTTGTCCCGGTGACTTTGTCATTACGGTAGATTCGGTTACATGCGAATGCAATTAGCGCATTTGTGTGAACCATACTTAAGGACCTAAGCAAAGCGAATGTGGACCAACGTTACAACATTACGTCAGTTGTGGAAGTCCTGGGGATGGAGGCTTCACCCCCTCACTAATTTCAGTTCACCTCCCTTAAAGCCCCTTCATGTTTTAAAAAGTAAGGCAAAGCGCGTCGTTGAAAAGGCACGTGCAACGTGCAGCTCTTGGGAAGATCACGGAGGCTTAGCGCAGCACTGAGTGAGATTTCAGGCGCCACGTTCTTCCCAGAGGTGGCGTGCGGCACGTGTCTTCAGCATTTCAACAACAATCGAATGGCGCGAATTTTTTCCAAGATAGAGGGGCTTTAACCTCCCGTAAAGCCCCTTCATGTTTCAAAATAGCGCAATATTCTTCGATGCACGAGGCACGTAGCAGCCCTTGGGAAGATCATGGCTGCACAGCGCAGCACCGCGCTAGATTCTCAGACGCCATAAATTTCCCGAGTGGCACGCGGCATGTGCCTCGAGCATATCTACAACAATAAATGGAGCCACGTTTCCCAGGATAGAGGGGCTTAACCTCCCATTGTCTGAAGCGCCATCTAGATTTTCTTCTCAAACCTGTGTCTTTTCATAGAGTATAGATAAACGCTATCTAGGCAGTGTGCTTTAGTGTTCAGGTGGCTGCGCGTTCACACTTGCAGTTAGCAAGGGCAAAAAGCTCGCGCTGAAAGCGTAACTTCTAGTTTCAGCTTATAGGGAGCTATTCACTAGCGGCCCTAGCTGTGTGCGCGAATGCTGAGCGCGGGCTGATGGCGAGCTTCTGCAGTTCTTTTGCAACGAGCATTCCGCACCATCAAGATTGTCGGTCTTAGCAGGCTAATAACGTAAGCTCGTTCTGAGCATGAGCTCTAAACAGCACCCACAAATATGGCGTCTAGTGAATACTCCCTATAGGGGCGGTGCAAGCATATTCATTTGGAATATTTTCACTTTACACGAGCTTACTGGCACCAGTGTTACTTAAAGATACTCGCACGCAAAGCCGCAGGCGAAGAAACGCGTTTGTTGCGGTGTAATTTCAAGTGACACAAAATGAGCGTTTTCATCCCATCTCTACTTCGCAAAACTAGATGATGTAGCTGGGAGGTCAGAGTACCGCACAGTGATGGTATTTGAATGCGGCTCATGAATTGGACCCGAGCGTTTCGTGCGCACTCGATTGGGGCTCGTGATAATCGATAGGCCGAAAAGAATTCGGGTAGTGGCTTGTGCCCAATCGCTCCAATGACGACAATAGCCGAACCATAACCATATTTTTAACTCAGCGCGTGTTCGGTGCCTTGCCAACCCCAGCACGTAGCTATGATAAACATTTGCGGCATATAATCGACTCCTGATGACGTGGCCTCTTGTTCTGGCTTCCAATCTCGGAAGCAAACGCTGCTCGTTCTTTTTAAATTTTGTTCGACTTTGAATATGTGTGGTGAAAAGCGAATGGAGGTTTCACAGGTCATTCATGTCAGGGATCCGTTCTAAGCAATATTTGCGCAAAGTACAAAAATCGTTGCATCGCCCCTTTTATGGTGAACTGGGGCTATAGAGTTATCAAAGCAGCCATCCAGCGCGTCGAGCGACGGCAGGCGAGCTTTGAAGGCTGAGAAGAGTACTGCTTGTGCAAGAGGCGTCTATAATCAGTTCCGTATCACAGCTGATCTAAAAATGTTGATATCAAGGCTCCTATGGGCGCCGTATTTGACGTCAAGGTGAAATCAAGGTCAAATTGGTCATTTAGTGTTTATACAGCGTAAGGTGGGGCTGCCAGGATGGGGCGAAGTGGTTTACAGTGTAGATGAGCAATTTCGCCTGTGCAGTACGACTGCTAACCTGGGGTCTTTAACGTGCTCACGCAGTAGTGATACACAACCGCACGCCGGTACGATGGCCGATTTGACGTCACTGCGAACAATTAGTATACATCGCTACTCTCGTTTCGCATTTCGCAGTGCACAATTCCTGCTTGCGGTAAAAAAACTGGAGCATAATATTGTTGCTGATAAACAAACTCACCCATTGATGTGCTTGGTTCGGAGGAGTATTCTAAGGTAAAGAGGGATGACGTAGATGCCGAGATCGAAAGGCAGTATGAGAACGTAAGCCTATTCGGGTCGAGGAAGGAGCTTCAGAGATAACTTGTTCTTTCTGGAACACATCAGAACATGCGGAAGAATAAGAGAAGGTTAAAGAACACCAGGTTCACGAATGGTCTGAAAAAAGCGAACATCACCTGAGAGAGCGAAACTCAGAGCTTTGTATGTGCGAGTTACGCCGAAACCTATGATCAGATTGAGTCAATTGGGGGTCGTGGAATTGGGTGGTTTCTTTGTATTCTTCTTTCTTTTTTCTTGCGCGTGAGTGCGTCCGACATTTAAATGAAGGCAAGAATCTGCCTTCCTTTGCATGTCAGTTGCATGTGCTGTTAAAAATAAAAGTATTGGGTTTTGTACGAGAGTGATCGATATCTTTGTATGCCAAGAAGCAACGATTCCAACTTGTACAGAAGGCAGCGAAAGCAGTCACTTACTGTCTCTATAGACCCGTAGTTTCTCTCCTTTGTTGCACCAAGCTTAATGCAATGATTTTACAGCCTTAAGTGATAGAAAAAAGCGATTTTACGATTTTATTTTTAGGTTGCTACGGTAGGTTCGATTAGGCTAGAAACACATTGATTGTGTTTGGGAATAAATACATGTTGGTTCTATTTCCTTCTTCAAAACAAAGCGCGTCCTAGCCAACGTGGACTTGGCACCGCTGCATAAACGGCACTGGCGAATGTGTCTTGCACATTGCGAGACTGTACATATCATGTAATGCCACCTTAGGTTCGTGGTTTGGCTCGCGAACTGCACCATACATGTGAGAAGCATATCTCTTAAGAACTCCTACGGAGACCCATTCTTTTGTGCTTCCTGAATCTATCGATTTTTTTTTCTGGTGAGTCGAAAAGTGCAGCACTTCATTTCATTGTCTTTATTTTTTTTCAACGAAGTCCTTTGACGTGCTATCAATCAGCTGACCTGCGAACGGAAATTTTGTAATTTCGCGAGGTGCTTCAAGCCTTACAAGGTGTGTATAGCACAAACAGATGTTTGACCCCGGTTTGACTACCTAAAGAGCTCGTTCTGTTTTCTCCACCCTTCGTGCCCTGGCTTTACACGTCGGAGTAATGGAACATCCGCTGCACCGCTAATGATCGGACTAAGGTATGTCAGTTCCATCATTACAAAATTATTAAAATGCATTAAGTAGCCAAGCACGACCGTCCTCAATCAAAATAACTTACCCGCTGTTTTTAGCACAATATAAGCGGTATAGTTTTGTAGCGAAGCCGACTCTGCGGAAACTGCGTTTGGCCATTCCGAGAACGTGGGTACCATTTCGATCGCTTCTAGAAAATATACAACAAAAAAGGAGGGACTCGCATCGAAAAATTTAAAAATATGATCGCCCTTAATAATTAAAAAAATCGAACGAAATAAACAATATGGGTTTTCGGTAAAGCGGGTTCAATATATAAGTAAATCTCATTTTGGACGGTATCTCAGATTTTATAGAAAATATTGTGCGAAAATAAAATACACAAAACTTATGTCCGTCGATAGCTGCACGCATAGTACCACACCCGCATAGTATTTGGTAAGCGACATATGTTACAATTATTGAGGTATTAGGCTCTGAATATGCAACCGGATTATGAAAGAGACGATGTTTGGCATTATTTACCTCAGTAAAAAATAATAACGTATTTTTTTAAACTAAAAAACTCGGCATGGCATAGACGCAATAAAAAAAAAATGACTGTTATAAAATTATTTGGGGTTGTGAGGATATTTAGAAAGGCGTTTCAAAGATACGACGAGTCACTCGCTGCAGTGAAAAATCAGAGCCTGGGGTTTTTAACGTGACCCATGCTGTAGGGGTACACGACTGAACGCCGGTACGATGCTCATCCAGATCGAAACAATCAGGGGTGGAGATTGAACCCAGGATCCTGGGTTCTGCAGCACGAGCTTTCGCTCGTGCTGCAAAACCTAGAGTGCTCCGGGCTATACATCGTTTCCCTTATGTTGTACCGCAGTGAAGTCTAGAAGCGCGTGCTCATAGCGTTGGCAGCCGCTCTTAACCTCATGAGAGCTTGTGCCGCCGAGATGTGCCCAGAGCAAGGATCTCGCGCTTGTAGCCTTTTCTGCGGTACATCATAAGGTTGCAAAACAGAGTATAGTGTGCGCTAACCCACTCGGCCACTGATCCCCACAAAATTACTCGCAGTTTTGTATGCTTCCCGTAATAATACCAGCGTACAGAAGTGGGTAGAATAATCTCAAACTAAAAGCAAATTTTCACCCTGCTTCACTTAATTTTTTTTCTTTTTGTGAAGCGAAATTATTTTAATAAAAATTGCTGAAAAGCGGTTTTATTCGTAACGAAAATGGGGCCATTACATATCTTTAAAGAATATAGAAATACCCACCCCGATCAAGAGTTTTCGATTCCAAATGAAACCACCCTTAACTTCTACTGGCATAAAATGTCATAGCTATGGTCGGTGCCAGATTAAGAGAGAAGTGGGAGTTTCTCCCTCGTAGTTCCATATTAGCGGAGCGAATGCTGGAGACGATGTCATCTCCTCTCCAGTGTTCGCCGTGCTATAGAAGAAAGAAGTGGGAGGAGCTACGACTTCACTTTTTTAATTTGTCACCCAATATAAAAGTAAAATTCAATGCTCTAAATTTTTTTCGAACCGCTCCGCTTTTTTTTTGTATTCAGCTTGAGATAAGTCTATCCTGCTTGGGGTTTTTCTAATTTGAACAGAAAATAAAGGTTCGTAATAAGCACCATATTATGAACGAACGGTGAATATAAAAGAATATTTGTATTATGTTTCGCTCGAAATATCGTACATACATTGAGATCAAAATCAACATTTAAATAATCTATATTTTAATTGTGCACCTTGGAGAAACGTCATCGCTTGCAGTCGGAATTTAGTCTGCCCAAGAAAACAGTCAATTGAGTCAAGGTGGAAGTTGTCGTGTCCTCTCCGCATATACTTGAAAAGAAATGAGCCTTCTATTCAACCAGCGTGCTGCAACATGGAGCACCAAACTAAGTTTGCTTTTTGCATAAAGGGAGTGATTTATTATTTTCTCCTTTTCTTTGGAAAGCGCTCCATCGGATAAACAGGACGTCTCAACGACAGATCGTGGGACGTAATAACAAGGCCATCAAAGACAACTGAGATCATCTAGGAATCCATTGCCAAGAGTGTGGTGTTTTGTCTTTCACGTCTGGCCAACTGCACCGTACTGAGGAGGAGTAATAACAAACTGAGGCAGGACATTTAGAGACCGCAAACATTGTTACGATAGATAGCTTATATGCTAGCACCCCCTCTATTGAAAAAAGATTTTTGCCGGAATTTGATTTCCAGTAAAAACTGTTTTTACTGAATTATGTGATTCTGTTCATTCCGGTAAAGCCGGAATTTAACAAAATGTCACCGAATGTTTTACTTGAAAATCATTTCCTTTAAAAATATATTTTCTTTCTCAATTATGAAACTTGTTTCACTTCCAGTTATGGCGGGATTTACCGGAAATCACCGGATTTGCCGCAATTCGTTGAAACTCACCGCGTTGTTGTTTTTTTCAGATGTCAACGGAAGGCATTTAGAAAGAAGCCTGTGAACTGTGGGTGGTGTATGTTTACCAGATGCTGGATGATTCGGTAACAATTAAAACGCGGTTACTCCATATAGGCCCGAAAGTCTCATGTCTTTATTTCACAGAGTCGATACGAGTGAAACAATTTGCACACCTGTAGACAAAAGCGATATAGCCAAATAGGAACAAGCGGGTTTATTGTCGCGAAAAGTATATGTTAAGGTACTCACAATGCCTTTGAGTATATTCCTAGATGTACGGTAATTCAACTAATAAAACCTACCAGGTGCACCACACGGACACACACACACACTGTCTGTAGCACGTTTAGCAAAAACCACGAACGCGCACCAACATCCGCGCCGTTAAGAATCAATTGTGGTCACAGTCACTGTCTTGTCACTGATGCCGTCGCCGCGGGTGCACCACGCGGATGCACACACTGTCAGCAGCCCGTTTAGCGAAAACCACGACCGCGCGGAACGCATATCCGCCGCCGTTGAGAAATCACGGTCACAGTCATGGCACCTAAGACGTCTTTTTCGCTCACTTGATGCTTCTGAAGCCGGACGGACAAACATGCGTAGGAAACAGGTCACTGAAATATATTTCCTTTTCATCCGCACACCCAGCTGCTCTGGAAGATACAGGTCGCACACATTGAACGGGAAGCCTACACTGAGCATCCGTTCGGGGCCGCTGCTCGGTGACGGACAAAAAAAGGTTTTCGTCAAAAGAGCAAAAAGACCTCCTCACATTTTTCCCACGAACCCAATGCGAGAGAGGAGGGTGCTTGGGGACTTTTCCTTGGTGCGTTCTAGGCCTCCTAATTACGCACCCAGCCCCCACTCGTCTCGGCTTCCCCTCCCCTAGCGTCGGCTTCCAGTGAAGTTCGGTAAACGGGGAAACGGGTTTCGGCTTCCGGTAACATTTTCAGCAAAACCGAGTAGTCTGGTAAACGAAAGGAGGTGCCGGTGACATTCCAGCGAAAATCTGAAAACCCGCTTACGGTGAAGTTCAAGCGAAATCTGTTTGCCGGCAAATTTTACAGCAAAGACTGGTAAACTACGCTAGTTTCGGATGAAAATGGGTGAACCTTGACCAGTTTTCACCGGATGTCATTGGAAGGGCCTTCAATAGGGCCTTCAATAACTTAATCAAAAGAGTGAAGCGGGTTTCACATGCAGCGATACGGAGGCCGAAATCGCTGCCGCTAGAGGCGCGGCGGCACGGATCGCAAGGTTTCATTTCACACAACGCCTCCTGTACTAAGATGCCTGTCAGGTGGCTCGCTCTCCCATTGCAGCTGGTCTGCCATCGTGTTGTAGCCAAACGCCACGAAATTGCGGTCGCCTGCGACACTATATTTTTTTCGGCTGGGCACGAGCATGGTTCGGAATCGCCTGATTCAAAGGGTACAGCCAAATCATCATCATCATAATTATCATCATCAACTTGCGCTGGGCGCTCGGCCATCTCTAAGCAACTGGCGCGGCCGGCTGCTCGCAAGTCAGTGCTAATTTTATTTAATTTGACATTCATTTCACTTTTAGTTTGTGGTTTACGGTATAGCATCCTATTGAAGACAAAGACCAAATTATTCTCCATGGCCCTAGTACATAATACCAAAAAAGACGAACACGAAAGTGTAAATATACCAGAGCTGTGATCCAGCGCTGCGTAAGTTCGTCATCTTTTTGTGTGCGTGGACTTGAGTAACTGTATTGCGGGTGCGCTGTTCCGCCTGTACAGCACAATATCATTCATAGCCTTTGTGGTGCAAAGGAAAGCCGATGCAACCGGCTCTCTTTGCTCTGTTGATGCTAGAAATGACACTGCGTCATTCCATTCGAACCATTATTCGCACACCCCTACTGGTATCACAATAGCAGACGTCAAATCTCCGGCACTGTCGCGGCCGCGAGCGACAGTGTTAAAGCCCCTGTATCCTGGGAAAAGTGGCGCCACTCATTGTTGTAGAAATGTTCGAGGCACGTGCCGCGCGCCCCTTCTGTGAAATTCATGGAGTCTGAAATCTAGCTCAGTGCTGCGCTGCGCCGCCATGATCTTCCCAAGGGCTGCATGTTGCACGTACCTCGTGCATCGACGCACTTTGCGCTCTTTTGAAACATGAAGGGGCTTTAGATAGTGTCAGTTGGCAGCGCCTCTCGCGGTCGTTTCAGTGAAGGGGAGGAGGAAAGAAGGAGAGGGAACGGCTGGACGCGCCCTCTCCTTCTCCTCTCTTATGGTACGTTTACACCTGAGAAGAAATCCGCTGCCGCGGGAGCGGATCCGCTCCCGGCGGCGGCGGCGACGAGCGGGTTGCGTTTACATCTATTTCCTTCGAGCGGCGGCGGCGGCGGCGGCTGCGGCAGCTGTTCTCGTAACATCCGGTCAAATATGACGAGAAGGCGCGAGAGTTCCCACCTCGGCTGTCTCTCCCGGGCGTTGCTGCTCCCGGAAGAACGTGTTGTGAATTGTAATTTTGGCACCTCCTACTCACGCGAAACAGCCGTACAGTGCTCGTGTAAATATGCGGTTGACGAAAACGAGGAAGACGAAGCAACGGTTTGGCTCGGGGCAGATGGGCAGATCGAAGAAGAAGACGTACGGAACGACTGCGATCACCGACACCAGCAGATTAACTTCGTCATGTAAATAGTAAATCCATTCTGTTTCTTACCGTAAGTCTTTGACGTTCAATTAACGCAACAGAACGCATACTCATGACGTAGGCAGCGTCGCGCTGCGCAAGAATGTCACATCCGGTCAGCGAAACGCCTCGTTCGGCGGCAGAAATAGGTCCCGGACCTATACGGCTCGCCGCCGCGTTTTCCGCCCAGCGTTTCGCCCCAGCGGCAAAAGCTGGGCGGATTCGCTGGCGGATCCGCAAGTGTAAACGTACCATTAAGCGGATTTCACATGCAGCAATTCCGCGGCCGAAATCGCTGCCGCTAGCGGCGCGGCGGCACGAATCCCGAGGTTTCATTTCACATGAGCGTTTCTGCCGTTGCGATAGCCAATGTTGCTTGCAGCAAGCAGATGCGATCACTTTCACGGCCTCAGTCACCTCTTCCCAGAGTTTCTCTTTGGTTCTATTGTTTCTAAATGTTTCGGGCTGACGCGTCCCAAAGAACGCGACGCTTCGACACTTCACTTAAAAGCAGTTTATTGAACTGGGCGCGATACATTTTCTTACTTGGTGGACGATCTGTGTTAGAAAAGACACGTCAATGTCGCTCAGCTCTTCTTTGTCTTTTAATTTTCTCACTTGCGCTCGAAAGAGCCGCTTCCGATTAGCGTCTCTTGCGCTCGCTACA